>JAQZBX010020722.1:17244-32893 GCA_029593785.1 Cabassous unicinctus | reverse complement strand
TCATTGATAGGTTCCAGATTTGTATCTTGTTCCTTTGGATGGGCCATCATTTCCTGTTTCTGTCTTGTAATCTGTTGCATACTGTTGCACATTTTAATATTTTAAGGTGTTAATTCTGTGTCTTAGTCCCCAAGCTGCCTGTTCTTTAGGTTTATATTTCGCTAGTTACATGACAGATCCCCCTGAGGAGCTAACAAAAGCAGGCAACCAGAGAAAAGGCTCCTCTCGTGGTCTTCGCAAGCCGGCTGTGTGTTGGCTGGCGCTCTTCTTCGGGGTTTAGCCCTCCTGTCAGGAAGGTCAGCAAATGAAGCGCAGAGTCCTCTCCATCTTTTCTTTTAATTTTTTTAATTTTTTTAATTTTTAAAGATTTATTTATTTATTTATTTGTCCCCCCCTTGCTGCTTGTGCTGCTGTGTCCATTCGCTGTGTGTCTTCTCCGTGTCTGCTTATCTCCCCCTTGCTGTGAGGTCCTGCTGCATCAGCCCCTCGCGCCGCGCGGGCCGGCCTGCCCTCACAAGGAGGCCCCGGGAAGCGAACCCGGGGCCTCACACATGGTAAACGGGGGCTCTATCGGTTGAGCCTCACCCACTTCCTGCTGTGAGGTCTTGCTGCATCAGCCCACTAGGCTGCGCGGGCCGGCCTGCCCTCACAAGGAGGCCCCGGGAAGCGAACCCGGGGCCTCCCGTATGGTAAACGGGGGCTCTATCGACTGAGCCACTCCCGCTTCCCCTTCTCCATCTTTTCTGAGTCTGCATCTCGTCCTGGGCTTGCACTTGCTCCTGGCCCTAGGAATTCCCCCATTTACAGGAGTTTGAACGTCCCTCCCTTCCACCCCCTATTGAACAGACTTTCTCCCCTCCCTGGGTGCTCTACCGTATGACTTAAAGCAAGCAATCCTTTTCCCCTGACAATTTTGACTAAACTGTTTCTTTACTGCTTTAGACAGCTGCAAGCTGCTTTTGCCTGCAGGGCAGTTTCTGGGAGGGCAAGTCCACGGGCGAGTCCTAGTTCAGTCTTTCAGTCTACCACTCCATAGACTGGCACAATATACAGGCACCCCAGTATGTGCATAGGGGAAACTCCCCTCTTCCCGGAACAGGGCCGGTGACCCACAGTGGTCTTGCCAGGGAGCCGGTGGGGCAGGGGGCAGCAAGGGCACCACGAGCTTCTCCTACTACTTTTAAAGCTACAATTCTGATTCGGCGCTCCCCCAGTTACTGAAACCCTTGACCTCTCTTCTGGAGTTTTGAGGAAGATTGCTCTGCCAGTTTGGGCTGGTTGTTCAGATTCTTATACTGCCATCTTTGTCAATGGGAAGCCTTGGCCTTCTCTTTTAAAAGACCCCACAGTTTCAGGCTTGATAACTTCTTTGACCTGGATTTTTGAGTGTTTTAAAATTTCCACATAAAAAAATAAGTGATAATTTCTTATGTATTGTGTTGTGCTTTGATGCAATGTATTTTGAATTACTGCTCATATTTATAATTTATTGAGGGTTTTTAGTTTTTGAGGCCTGGTATATGTTCAGAGTGGGACGTTGACCCACACCTGGGAGTTCTGTCCTGTTAGTGGGAACGCAGACTTTCCCTTCCTACCCCTGTTGTCTACTTGAACTGTCAGAGCCCTGCTTCCCACCAACAGTACTTCTCCTTTAGTTTTCCTTCCATTTAGTATATATGTCACAACTAAAACCAGGTTTTGATTCTATTTAAACTTTTACTTTGAATTCACACCTGTCTGCTTTTAAAATCAGCCGTGAATTGCTTTTTCTGAGAATACCCCTAGTATGTTCTTGCCTATATTTTTATTTTAATCTTCGGAGTCTCTTTGTTTTCGATTTATCTTGGATATGCATATATACTTTTAATATAACTGACATATTTGATTTTAATATTATTATTCCTTAAAACTTAACTTCTGTAACTAATATTTCTTTTGAATCTTGTATTTTGGATTTTCTTTTCTTTTCCTAATATTGGTATGTGGAAAGTTTATTTTTTTATGTGTTAAGTGATTACCTATATAATTGTATGTAATGTAATTGCACCCAAATTTCGTGATTTATCAACATGGCAATATCTATTAATTCTCCAGTTCTCATCCCAAACCCCAGAATGTTGTTAGTTTTATATTCAGTCCTTCTGCAGTTTCCTTACATAACTTTAAATGGCGTGCTTAATGTTTATTTATTTATTTATCTAGCAATTCAGAACAATATCTGTTGATTTCTATTGAATCAATATGAGAGCAAACTGAACGATGCTTAAAAGATGTGAAAAGTAATTCATTTTGCATATGGTTTCTTTCCTCATTTTTTTGATATTGTAATTATGTGTAAATTATGTGTAATTAGTTATATTACTTTTAATACACATATTTTAAATGTGTTATAACATTTAACTTCTGAAAATTTATTTCCTGGCATGTTTTAATACGCAAAATTAATTTCCCTTCTTTTTCCCCATTTGGTTGTATCTGTGAAATTGATGTGGTGATCTGAAACTTTTTCTCTATATTGGTAATTTAATTTTTTGGCATTGTCATCTATTCTTTTCCCTGATTTTTATTGTTTTGCTTGTTTTACATGTTCTGAAATAGTGTTATATTGAGCCTCAATTTGTTTATAAAGTTCTGTAATTTACCTTATACTTTATTCTTCAATGTTACCTTTTGGCTCTTTTTTTAAATAATGAAAAGTTTCTCATTAACTTCTTATACAAAATTTTGGAGAATTTTCTTCTGTTTATTGCCAAGTGGAACCTTTGCCTCCCTCTCCAGTGGCACACTCGGCTGCATTCCTGTAGCATGTTTAGTGGTAGCCATGTCCTCTACTTTCATCTTGCTTTCGCACCTTGTTTTGCATCTTGCTCTGTCTGGACTCTATTTCCTCTGAAAAAGATCTTCCCAGGTTCTCTCATTAGCCTCCTATTCAAGCTTCAGGTGAAAGCGGAGTGCTCCCTGCTTTTCTGCTCTGTTGGCCTGAGGTTTTGGGAGGAAGTGAGTCCTTCCTAAAGAGGACCTGGGCTTTTCTGTTTTCACCTGCTGCTGCTAGTCTGCTGCTCAATGACATTCGAGGTACTGCCCTGGGAGCAGCCTCGCCTTGTCTGATAATTCACTATTGGAATCTAATTCATCACTGTCATGTAGTTCATGGTTGTCATATAATTCATAGCTCAGTCTGCAATTCTGGGGACTTCTCTTCCATCAGATAGACACAGAGGTGCTCATTCAAATCTCCCATTTTAGCCTTGTCTCCTCAGCAAGATTTCCCAGGCCCTGTCCTTAAACATGCATCTGCTCAGAAGAGGGAGAAAATCCGATTCCCGTGGATGTGGCTGTTGGGGCTAACGGCTGACGGGGTGGTGGGCACGTGCCATGCTGCTCTTTCTATGCCGTGTGTGGCTACGATCACATCCCCCTTTGCTCACACCCATCTGGGGGGACAAACTGAAGAGCCCGCGTAGAATTCCCTGCCTTTGCTGAGACCCTCAGGCGGTGCAGGGGCCGCTGCGCTCCTCAGGGCTCGCACGTACCTCCTTAGTCAGCCTCGCTGCGGGTTGGTGGGACGTCGTGAGCAGGGCGGGACGGGACCCTCCAGCCAGAGTGTGCGGTGGGGTGCGCCACGCGGAGGCAGGGCCGTGCTCTGCAGGCCCCCACCGCGCCCTCCTTTTCCTTCCTTGGCTGTAGCCTTTGGAAGATCCTGGTGTGAGGCTGTCACCTCCCTGATGTTTGGTAGTTTTGCAGTCCTGTTTTTCTCCGTTCATAATTCCTTTTTAAGGTCCTTGAACATAATTCAGAAAAACGAGTGACAGTGGAGAGTAAGCATTATATGTAAAAGTCAAGTTTAGAGGGAAATCACATTTTCAATACTTTAGGATTTGGGAATGTAAAATGGTGCAGGCCCTGTGGAAGTTTCTCAGAGAGTTAAGTATAGAATTACTGTATGACACAGCAATCCCACTTCTAGGTATATTCCCAAAAGAATTGTAAGCAGGCACTTGAACAGATATTTGCACACTGATGTTCATCGAGACATTTTTCACAAATGCCAAAATATGGAAGAAACCCAGATGTCCGTCAACTCATGCATGGGTAAATAAAAATTTTGTATATACCTAGTACGGGATATTCTTTAGCTGAGAAAAGGAATGAAGTTCTTATTCATGTGACAAAGTGGATGAACCTTGAAGACATCATGTAGAGTGAAATAAGCAGACACCAATGGACAAATATTGTATGATCTCACTGATATGAAAGAATTAGAATAAGCAAATTCAGAGTCAGAAACTAGAATATAGGGTACCAGGGGCCAGGAGTAAGTGTAAGGAGGGAGGACTTAATGCTTAAATTGTAGTTTCTCTTTGTGTTGATTGAAAAATTTTGGTAATGGATGGTGTTGGTAGTAGCACAACAATTATGAACTTAACTATTGGCACTATTTATAAATTTCAGTGTGGTTAAAATGGGAGATTTTAGGGTGTGTATATGTTACTAGAATAAAAATGTAAAAAAAAAACCAGGGCTGTACAACACAAACAGTGCACCCTTTTGTAAACCATGAACTATAGTTAATAGTACAATTATAAAAATATTATTTCATGAATTTTAACAAATGTACCACACTAATGCAAGATGTTAATAAGAGGGTGGTGTATGGGAACTCTGTATTTTATGCATTTTTTGTAAATCTACACCTTCTCTAATAAAAAGTTAGAAAATTAAATTAAAAATTTAAGAGCATCATGGCAGATGCTTTTAACTTCATGTTGAACTTTATGTGGAAGGATCTTACACAGTTGTGGAACTTAACATTTATCCATCTATACTTGCCCCGTTTTTCTCTTTGTAATATATGAAAGTAGCCAAGAATCTGCCATTTCTTGGTGTAGAATTTCTTTTTATTAATGCAAGTACATGGCTGCTTGTCAAAACCTGTTGCCATGAGCTGTCATTTACGATAGGGAGAGTCTTGCAGAAATAAATGCTTTAGATCTAAAATGGGTGTTAGGTTTCTTCCAGGGCATTTTGATAGCTACTCTGAAATATAAACTGTTAGAGCTTTCAAAAGTAGAAAGGTTTCAAAAAATTGCCCCCACTCACATTCACTAGTTGCGGTAGCCCTGACCATGCTACCGTTTCCTCTCCCTCCGTCAGCCCTTGCCCTCTGGCTCCTGTGTGACAGCATTGACTCCCTCAGGTTAATGCCAAGCCCCACACGCCGTCCAAGAGGAAAGTGTTGTCATGGATGTGAGGAGGCAGTGCCTGCCTCAAATCCTCTGGTCAGACGCAAGTTCACTACATTCAGTCAGACTCAGGCTTTCAAACATGTACAGAAGCTTCGGGTCCATCGACGCCATTGGTTTCAAAGTTAAAAACAGAGTGAGGCTGTTTCTTCAACAGAAGAGACAAGAATTTTTTTCCAGAATGGGGTCTTGGGGACTTGGTTTGGCCCCTAAAGAGAAGCTGCAAAGGGGCCATTTTGGAAAGGGTCTTGAGAGTTGGGTCAGGCGTGGTGGGTGAGGGAGGGGCAGGGAGCTCTCGCACACCTGTGTCTTGGGGAGGTGGTGGCCATGGCGACAGCAGGTGTTGTGCCTCGGGGAGGCTTCCTGGGCTGCGGTGAGTCTCCTCCAGGGTCCTGGAGAGAGATAAAGGAACAGTGGACACAGCCAGAGCCTGGGCAACCCACAATCACAACCCAGAGCCCACGACTGGGTCCCCACTGACATTCAGATGTCAGCAACCACAGGCCACGATTCAGCATGTCCCCCTGAGCAGCACGGGCACCGGCCATAGGGCCTGCACTCTGCCAGGCCCGGGAAGGGCAGCGTCTTATCCAGGATGCTCTCTTTTGCAGTCAGAGACTTAGATACGGAAATCAAGGCAGTCTTCCCAGAGATGGTTGTGCCTCAACTGGAATCAGTTGAGAAGGTCAAGGCCAGCAGTGATGACTCACTCGTCCTCTCAGAAAGTTATTTTTGACCTGGGACTAGAACCTGCACGTCCTAACATTGCTTCCTCTCACCCTAATCATATCCGTAGTAGGCACCTTCACCTACTGCAGCTGCTTCTGACTGAGTGCTTGGAGCTAGGGCAGTCTCCACAGGCTAAGGCAAGTTGTCAAGAGCCTGCTCTCACCTCAGACACCAGCCACAAGACTGGGGGTCACCTGCACTTCTCACCAACTGGCTGCAAGTTTCCACCACCCTCTCAGGCTGGATGAGTCATCAGAAGGACCAACTGGACTCAGAGAAGCGCTTTTCTGATGATTATAGTTTCAATACAGCAAAAAAGGATATGAATCAGAACCACCAAAAGAAAAGACTTGTAAGGTGAGCTGCGGGAGGGTCCCAGACGCAAGCTTTCCTGCCCCCTCCACGTGGGGTCAGCACATCACTGTGTGTTATCAGTCATGGAAGCTCACCCAGGCCGCGGTGTGCAGAGGTTTTATTGGGGTTTCATTCCATAGGCATGATGGATGGAATCAACGTCCACAGAGCTGGACTCATAGCTAGCCCCTCTCCCCTGCCCCTTTGATCTTGCTCAAGGCCCCAAACCCCTAATCACACGACTTGTCTTTCTAGTATGGAAACCCCTCCCCTCATCCCCATCATCATTGTGTTAGAATAAACCATCGGGTATGGTCTGGGACTCACCACGAATAAAAAAGCCTTATCAGTGGAAATGACAAAGATTTAGAGGTTCACCCCAGGAGCTGGTACAAAGGCCAAACCTCTTTTATTTCATTGGAAGTGGGAGGGGAAAGGATAATGGTGCCCTGCTTTCAATATATGGAAAGGAAGGGTATGTGGAGACTCTCCAGGTGGTTTGTCCACTGTAGAATGTTATCTTCATTAGCTGTGAATTAAGACTTTTGGCTGAAACAATTTAGCTTTGAAAGATTAATTCTTCAATACCCTGATTCTTGAGATACTGGTGGCTCTTAAAGCTGCTTTTAATGGAAAAGGTTTTAGAAATTGAATTATGTTCCCAACAAAAGATACGGTAAACTCCTCCCCTTCCCCCCTCCTCCCCCCAGTTCTGTGAATATGATTCTGTTTGGAAGTAGAGTCTTTGAAGTTGTGATTGGTTAAGATAAGGCTAATCTGGATTAGGACGTGTGCTAATCCAATATGACTGGTGTCCTGCAAGGGGAGGACATTTGGACAGAGGAGGTAGCAGGTGGAGGAGGACAGAGACAGTCACAGGACAGAAACAGAGCTCACCTCCGACGGCCGGGCAGCCACCACCAGAAGCTGTGGATTTCAGAGGAAGCACGGCTCTGCCAACACCCGGGTTTCAGACCCCAGCCTCCAAAGCTGTGAGGCAATAAATCCCTGTTTTTAAGTCATCCAGTTTGTGGTACTTTTTTACGACTGCCCCAGCACACTGAGACAGATGGGGAGGCAGAATTAGCCGAGCAGGAGTGCCCTGAGGCCTGCACAGGTGATACTTGCTGTGTTTCAGGGCTGTGCTAGGGCTCCCCAGGAAGAAAAGGCTCGATGGACAATGGTTAATGCAGCCTCACTAGGCACCTTGAGGTCCTTTCTCTCCACACTCTCTGTAGCTTCTCTGGTGCAGTGACTAAACATGCTACTGGCCTTCTCTCAAGCTCAGTTTCCCCATCTTTAAAGAGGGCATGATTAATATCAGTATCTGCTGAAGCAGGGTCTGGAGTACATCCTGGAGCATGGGAAGAACCTGGAAAATGTCAGCTAAATTTATTTTCAGTAGGACAAACCTCACCTTTCCCACACAGGGGAGAATATATTCTTGTTAAAGGCTTCCTGACAAACTAGCTTCCGTACTCATCACAGGCATCCGTTTTAAGTTTAATAGATGCTTCATTGTCAAGCTCTTCCTGCCATTGTTGACAAACACATTTTCTGGTAAGACAAAAGAAAGTTTAGAGAAACAGTGACAGTTGTATCTTCCTTAGTCGTGTTTTCCAGAATCCAAATATTGAAAAGCTTATGTTAAAATAAAGTAGTATATCAGAGAGGGGCTTTGGCAGTGAAGTCCTGGGGAGAATTTGGTGGCGCCATTAGGGAGGGACTGCTTAGTTTGCTAAAGGCTGCCAAGTCAATACACCAGAAATAAACTGGCTTTTACAATGGGGATTTATTAAGTTGCAACTTACAGTTCTGACGCCGTGAAAATATTCAAATCAAGGTATGGGGCTCCTTCCTGTGTCATTGTTTCCAGCTTCCTCTCTCAGCTTCTGGGGGCCTCTCTCTGTGCCTCTGCCCTCCACCAATTCCAGCCTCTGGCCTCCGGGATGCTCTCTCTCAGCCTCTGGGGGTTTCTCTCTAAGCTCCTGTGTATGTGTGTCTTTGTGGCCCCTCTCTCTATATCCATCCCTTTTATAAGGATTTCAGTAAGAGGATTAAGACCCACCCTGGGCTATGCCTTACTGAAGTAACCTAATCAAATGGCCTTAACTGTATCTAATCAAAAGGTCCCACCTACAAGAATGGAATAATTTAAGAACTTAATTTTCTGGAGTCCACAAAAGACGCAAGCTACCACAGACCGTTACACATGAAAAGCATTAAAAACATCCACCAAATGAATATTTGCTGATTGCCCACTAACTACACATGTCCTGGGCAGATACTAAGCACTAAGGTTTCAGAGATTAAAAGGGAGAGAAACATACCCATGCAGAGCTTAAATCCTGGGAGACAGCCTGGTGAACTAGTAAACAGACATTGATAGGAGTAAGACAGGATGAGTAGGAAAAGGCATCATGACCTGGAACAAGGGAACATGGAGAATGGGGTCTAGCAAGTGCCCCCAGAAGCAGCACATCCCTTCCAAGACAGGAGGCAAGGGCAGGGGTCCCCAGTGAAGGATCAGAGGGGATAAAGGGGTGATGGTGGGCAATGGCAAGAGAATGATGGAGGCCCCCCCACTCAGTCATGTCATCAGAGTGACCCAGAGTAGTAAGGCTTCAGCAAGGAGCCAGAGGGATGAGGGGTGACTCTGGAGGGACCATTGTGTCAGGATTCTGAATTGATTTTCTTAAATGCAATGGGGAGCCACTGAAGGTTGTGAGTAGGGCAGTGGCATAATTCAATTTGTAACTAGATTCCTTTTTCCCTCTATAGAGAATGGGCCCTAGAGGGCATTTGTTGAGTCTCAAGATGGGAGGCTAAACAAAGTTGAAGACAAGATCTAAAATTCCCAACATTTAGAGGTAGAGTGTGATTTTTGTAGGTCAGAACTAGGATGGAAGAGTGCAGCCAAAAGTAGAAGAGGACCTAGAATAAAACAATGTCCAAAGAGGACTTTGGGGAGGTTTTCAGGACAATATGCTATAAACCTTCTTTTCCATATACCCAAATGAATGTTCTCTGAAATCTTCCTAGCTCCTGTGTCAGCAGGATCCAGGTAGAAGGCAGAAACAGCTCCAGAAATGTGATCATGTAAATGTTCCTACAAAGAATGGTTAGCTAGGTAAAAGGTGACCCACTACTAAAGGCCTAAAAAATGAGTTCTGAGGTGTAACAGAAGTAGCAACTGCAGAAAGCCCCTGCCAGCCCTGGAGCTGAGGGAACGGTACTGAGATATTCTTCATTTGTTTCAAGGGAATTTGTAGTTGATTGTTGAAGCATTTCTACAGCATCTGCTTTAAATCCCTTGTCAGGTATTCCTAACGTTGGATTCACTTGGGTGTAGACTTTGGTTGATTGTCTTTTCTCTTTCAAGTTGTCATTTCTTGGTTCTTTTTATGAGGGGTTGTGATGGTTAAGCTACTGTGTCAACTCAGCCAGTAATGGAGCCCAGTTGTTTGGTCAGGCAAGCACCGGACTAATTGTAATACAAGGGCCTTTCATGGACTTTAATCATCTGTGAGTTGATTACATAGATGGCTGATTACGTCTTCAATCAAATAAGGAGATTGCTGTCAGCAATGAGTGATCTCTCATCTAATCAGTTAAAAGCCCTAAAAGGGGATGTGATTTCAGCATTCAGAGAGTGCAATTTCAGCTCTACTTCAGACAGCCAGTGTCTCCTGGGAACTCATCGAGGACCTTCATTGGAGCCCCTGGTTTGCAGCCTGCCCTGCAGAATTTGGACTTGTGTATCCCCACAGTCATGTGGGAGAATTTTATAAAATCTCATATTATTTACAGATATCTCTTGTCAGTTCTGTTTCCCTAGAGAACCCTGACTAATACAGCTTGGTAACAGAAATGGGGTTCTTGAGAAACAGAATGTTAAAAATGGGATTTCTGAATTGGCTCTGGGATTTTTGCAATTGGCTCTCTACTCTGATTAGATTCAAAGGCACTGATGACTCTCTATACAATAATCAAGAGGGCACTGACAGTCCATGGTGTGAGTTGGCAATGGAGATACACAAAATATCACCACTGGATATGACTACTTCTGTGTTTATGAGAGGCAAAGGTCTGAATGAGGGTGTTTTCAACACCTTAACAGAGCTTTGTGGAGTTAAAGGGTGCAATGATGTTGGCTGGCTGTTCCTAAATGTGCTGGGCAGAGATGCAAAAGAAAGGGTTTGAGCTGAAGGTTTCAAATTTTCAACTTAAGCACTGCATGAATGATGTGAAAGTTTCTATGTGTGCTCTGAAAGAAAAGATTGGTTTGTGCAGCCGTGGACTTGAGCTTTCTGAGAACCAGACTTAAAGTTTCATTGTACGAGTTGCAGAGTTACAACAGAACTAAAATCTAAACCTTGCAGGGTGTCTGCTGTTAAAGAAAAGGCATTGATTGGAAAGGAGTGAAACCCTGAGGACTGGAATGAAGACATATGGGTTGATGACGATATTGGTGGGGACATTGAAACCCTAAATTCTGCTGAGTCTTTGCCAGATAAACCTGTAATGGTCTGCCCTGTGGAGACCACACAATGTCAAATTTGTATCACCCAGCCTCCAGCCCGCCCCAGGAAGTCTCCACCTCTTCCCTGCCCTGAAGAAACTATTACCCAATCTTGACCCTGCCCCAGGAGTCTGGTATCCACCTCCCCATCTGAAGAGATTAATCCTTTCTCACCAGACTAAACTGCAAAGGAATGCCCTGAGGTCAGTAGCTTGCAAGATATTTCTAATCCTTCTCCTTACCCACCCCCACCACCCCTCTTCTCTTTGAGACCTATTACTAGACTAAAATCACAAGCTCCCAAAGGCAAAGCACAAAGTGTGACCTATGAGGAAGTGTGCTATGCTCCAAAAGAACTGCATGAGTTTTCCATTTTATATAGACAGAAATCAGGGGAACATATGTGGAATGGACACTAAAGGCATGGGATATTGGTGGAAGGAATATAAAGTTGGGTCAGACTGAATTTAGTGATATGGGCCCACCAAGCAGGGATTCTGGATTCAATGCTGTAGCATGAGGAGTTAAAAAGGACTCTGTTTGTTTGGGTGGTTGGCTGAAACACGGACCAAAAGATAGCCTAGAATGTCTGAGGTCAAGATGCCCGATTTGCCCTGGTACACAGTAGAAGAGGGAATTCAAAGGCTTAGAGAGATTGGAATGCTAGAATGGATTCGCCATTTAAGAGTTGCCTACCCACCCCAGGAATATCCAGAGGACACACCTTTCACCAAGACTGTGAGGAATAAATTTGTAAGATTAACTCCATCTTCCCTGAAAAGCTCTGTGGTTGCTCCTTTCTGTAGGCCAGATATTGCTGTGGGAACTGCTGTCAAGGAACTAGGATCCTTAAACACTATGGGGATGATCAGATCTCACGCTGGCAGAAGCCAAGTAGCAGCACTTAATCACCAGAGACAAGGTGGGCGTGGCTACCACAAAGAAGGGCAGACTCAAAGCAGCAATCAAAGAGTCTGAGTGGCTTAGAGCTATGGTGTTAGCTAGTAGATCGCAGGGTACCTGGAAGTAAAATGGACATTCTACTAAACTCCTGCTTGATCTGTACAAGAAGAGTTCTAGGTCGAGTGAACAAAACCCTAACTTGAATTACAGTAACAAAGAATCAGGGCCCCTTAATCAATTCCCAGACTTGAGGCAGTTTACAGACCCAGGACCCCTTGAATGAAGGAAATGCCTGGTCCCCTTGGGGAAGGATCCTGTTACACTGCCAAAAATTTATACTGTTAATCTTCCTCCCAGCTTTCCCCAAAGAGAATTATGGCCTTTTACCAGGGTGACTACGCATTGGGGAAAAGGAGAGGATCAGACATTTGGGGATTTTTAGACACTGACTCAGAAATGGCATTAATTCCAGGAGACCCAAAAACAACACTGTAGTCCACCAGTCAGAATACAGGCTTATGGAGGTCAGGTCATTGATGGAGTTTTAGTTTAGGTCCATCTCACAGTGGGTCCAGTGGGTCCCTGGACCCATTCTCTGGTTATTTCCCCAGTTCTAGAATGCAAAATTGGAATAGATATACTCAGTAACTGGCAGAATTCCCACATTGGATCCCTGACTTGTGGAATGAGGGCTATTATGGTTGGAAAGGCCAAGAGGAAGTCACTAGAACTGCCCCTACCTAGCAAAATAGTAACTCAAAAGCAATACCAGATTCCTGAAGGGATTGCAGAGATGGCCACCATTAAGGATTTGAAGGATGCAGGGGTGGTGATTCCCACCACATTCCCATTCAACTCTCCTATTTGGCCTGTGCAGAAAACAGATGGATCTTGGAGGTTGACAGTGGATTATTGTAAACTTAACCAGGTGGTGACTCCAATTTCAGCTGCTGTTCCAGATATGGTACCATTGCTTGAGCAAATCAGCCATCCCCTGGTACCTCCTGGGGTGCAGCTATTGACTTGAAAAATGCTTTTTTCTCTATTGCTGTTAGTAAGGACCACCAGAAACACTTTGCTTTCAGCTAGCAAGGCCAGCAATATACCTTCACTGTCCTCTCTTAGGGGTATATCAACTCTCCAGCCCTATGTCATAATATTGTCCATGGGGAACTTGATCATCTCTCCCTCCCACAAGATATCACACTGGTCCATTATATTGATGATATCATGTTGATTAGATCTAGTGAGCAAGAAGTAGCAATGACTCTAGACTTATTGATAAGGCATTTTCCTGAGAGAGGATGGGAGGTAACTCCAACAAAAATACAGGGTCCTTCCACCTCAGTGAAATTTCTAGGAGTCCAGTGGTGTGGGGCATGTTGGGACATCCCTTCTAAAGTAAAGAATAAGCTGTTGCATCTGGTGCCTCCTACAACCTAAAAAGAGGCACAATGCTTAGTTAGTCTCTTTGGATTTTGGAGACAACACATTCCTCATTTGTGTGTGCTACTCCAGCTCATTTACTGATTGACCAGAAAAGCTGCTAGTTTTGAGTGGGAACCGGAACAAGAGGAGGCTCTAGAAGAGGTCCAGGCTGCTGTGCAAGCTGCACTACCATATGAGCCATAATGATCCAGCAGATTCAATGGTGCTGGAAGTGTCAGTGGGAAATAGAGATGCTGTCTGGAGACTTTGCAGGTCCCTATAGGGGAATCACAATGCAGACCCTTAGGGTTTTGGAGCAAAGCCTTGCCATCCTCTGGAGAAAACTACTCCCCTTTTGAGAAACAGCTTTTGGCCTGCTACTGGGCCTTAGTAGAGACTGAACACATAACCATGGGCCATCAAGTTACCATGAGACCTGAGTTGCCTATCATGAGCTGGGTATTGTCTGACCCACCAAACCATAAATTTGGTTGTGCACAGCAGCACTCCATCATAAAGTGGAAGTGGTATATACAAGCTAGGGCTCAAGCAGATCCTGAAAGCACAATAAGTTACGCAAGGAAGTGGCCCAAATGCCCATGGTCACTATTCCTGCCAGTTACCTTCTCTTTCCCAACTCATACTTATGGCCTTTTGGGGACTTCCTTACAATTAGTTGACTGAAGAAGGGAAAACTTGGACCTGGTTTACAGATGGTTCTGCACGATATGCAGGTACCACCCAAACGTGGACAGCTGCAGCTCTGCAGCCCCTTTCTGGTATCTCCTGGAAGGACAGTAGTGGAGGCACATCCTCACAGTGGGCTGAACTTTGAGCTGTGCACCTCTTTGTTCATTTTGTTTGGAAGGACAAATGGCTGGAGGTGCATTTATACACTGATTCATTGGCTGTTGCCAATGGTTTGGCTGGATGGTCAGGAACTTGGAAGGAACGTGATTGGAAAATCGGTGACAAAGAGGTGTGGGAAAGAGGTATGTGGATGGACCTTTCTGAGTCAGCAAAAATATGAAAATTTTAGTGGTCCACGTGAATGCTCACCAAAGGGTGAGTTCAGCAGAGGAAGATTTTAACAATCAAGTAAATAAGAATAGCACTCAGTCTCTTTCCCCAGCCACTCCTGTCATTGCCCAACGGGCTCAGGAACAAAATGGCCATGGAGGTAGGGATGGGGGTTATGCATGGGCTAAGCAACCTGGACTTCCCTTACCAAGGCTGACTTGGCTACTGTCACTGTTGAGTGCCCAACCTGCCAGTAGCAGAAACCCACACTCAGCCCCCAATATGGCACCATTCCCTGAGGTGATCAACCTGCTATCTGGTGCCAGGTTGATTACAATGGACCACTTCATCATGGAAGGGGCAGATATTTCTTTTAACTAAAATGGACATATACTCCAGATATGGGTTTGCCTTCCTTGCATGCAATGCTTCTTCCAAAACTACCATCCGTGGATCTACCGAATGTCTTATCTACCACCATGGCATTCCACACAGAATTGCTTCTGATCAAGGAACCCACTTTGTAAGAAATGATGTGTGGTAATGGGCCCATGCTCATGGAATTCACTAGTCTTACCATGTTCCCCATCATCCTCAAGCAGCTGGATTGATAGAATGGTGGAATGGCCTTTTGAAGATTCACTTATGGTGCCAACTAGGTATCAATACCTTGCAAGGCTTGGGCAATGTTCTCCAGGAGGCTGTGGATGCTCTAAATCAGTGTCCACTGTATGGTGTAGTTTCTCCCATAGCCAGAATTCATGGGTCCAGGAATCAAGGGGTGGAAATGGGAGTGGCACCACTCACTATTACCCCTAGTGACCCACTAGGAAAATTTTTGCTTCCTGTCCCTGTAACCTTAAGCTCTGCTGGTCTACAGATCTTAGTTCCAGAAGGAAGAGTGCTTCCATCAGGGAACACAACAACAATTACATTGAACTGGAAGGTAAGACTGCCATCTGGCCACTTTAGGCTTCTCATGCCTCTGAATCAACAGGCAAAGGAAGGAGTTTCTCTGCTGGCTGGGGTGATTGGTCCTGACTTTCCAGAGGAAATAGTACTGCACCTACACAATGGAAATAAAGAAGAGTTTGCCTGGAATATAGGTGATCCTCTAAGGCGTCTCTTTTTATTACCATGCCCTTTGATTATAGTCAATGTGAATGTATTTTGCAACACAACATTTGGTTTGACTTTAGCCCAAGAATGTTTTTTTCTTGTTGTTGTTTTTTTTTTATTTTTATTTATTTATTTTTATTTGTTAAATGATATATAAATACATATGCATATATGTGCATTTGTTTACATAAATGTTATTTGTTATATATATATATACATTTTATAAAGGTGCCTAGATTACCCAAATATTACTCAGAAACTACAGAGATTCCCATGCTCCCCACCGCCCACACCCCCAACAACACCCCACACAACCATTCCCCATCCGTGT
>JAQZBX010020722.1:0-17144 GCA_029593785.1 Cabassous unicinctus | reverse complement strand
GAATGTTTTATCTTTATGCATCCCCCCATGATGTGAAATATTGCTGTCTACCAGATTAGAAATTTGTTAAACATTATTCACTCATAATCCTGCAGTATCAACAAAAAAATAAGGTATTAAACAACACACAGTGCTCACCTGAGCCATACTTGAACTAATAATTATGGCCTCATTATGAGAAGGGAGCAGCAGCCCTGGACACCCAGCGGCTGGCCTGGCTCACGGCCGGCCTGGCACACGGCCGGCCTGGCACACGGCTGGCCTGACACATGGCTGGCCTGACACATGGCTGGCCTGGCACATGGCTGGCCTTTGTGTCATCTGGATGAACACACACCAGCGGCCGGCCTGGCACACGGCTGGCCTGGCACATGGCTGGCCTGACACACGGCTGGCCTGGCACACGGCTGGTCTGGCACATGGCTGGCCTTGGTGTCGTCTGGGTGAACACACACCACTTCACAGAACAGCAACACCGAGGAGGAGCCCCCTGAGCTCGTGGTGGACCCAGACGAGAGCAAGACCACTTGTGCAGCCACGTGTGGACACAGAAGCAACCTAACACTGTGCAAACCATAAAACTGACCAAACAAGCCCCTCTCCCAGCCAGTGGAGTGTCTGCTGCCTCCTTACCAGTTAGGACTCTGCTGCCGTGCTCTAGTCCATCCTCCTTCTAGACAAGAGTCCACAGGGCCCTCAATCGTGGCAGCACCTGCTCCCTGACAGCATCTGGTGCCTGCAAATCCCTATGCCCTTCCCAAAGCGATCCACCCGCAGCCACCCACATCCTATGTTGAGTGGTTGCTAACATCCCCTTATTGAGATGCCCTGCTGATCTTCATGGTGTGCCCTGCATGGCCCCTCACTTCTCAAATGTGCCGCGGCCCCCAGACCTAGTCACAGGAGGCCGCAGGGCCCGCGTCCTCCAGCCCCTCCCTCTTGAGCTGCCATCTGTGACAAACCCAGCTTGTTCACGGCAGTGTGGCCTGCGGGTCTTTGCCATAAGGCAGTCTCAGTGATAATGTGTTCAGACGGTTCTTATGGACTGGTTTCCATCAGGTCTTCTGAAATATTTATAACATCTTAGCATATTCCACTCCCACCCTGTGACCAGTCCCCTGATATTAAAACATTTACTCAACTCTAGGATTCTGGCTCCTCAGACTTTTAACTTCTGAGCTCAGAAAATCCTTGCATGCTTTGTGCTATCTGGCTAACACCAAGAGTAGCTCCATGAAAGTGGAAACCGTACTTTCTTTACCATTAATCTGATGACTCTCCTGGTGACTAATGTGAACTGCCCAGGCCTTTGAAACTCTCATTCCCAGCTCTCCCGCATTTTGTCCCTGGGACACACACTCCATTAATTTTCAATTACTCTTTATCTACATTCAAGGAACATTTTTCAAGGGGAAAAAAAAGACATTATAATGGATGTTCACCTCTAGTCTGCTCAATGGAGTGCACATAGATCCTTAAGTTCGCACACATATTAGTATAAACAAAAATAAATAAGCACATAGGGGAAATAAAGGTTATTTTAAGTTTCTGGTTACAGGGGTTTCGAGGAGGGCACTCAAAGGACATTTCAAGGTCAGGGAGTCTGTGCACATCATACGGAGACTTTGACACTTTTGTGGAAGCAGCCTGCAGGGCGCCTGTGTGTGGAACTGGTGCTGGCCTTCGGGAAGCTTTAGGAAGCTCCTGCTTTCACCCCTTCCAGGAGCGTGCGGCACGGGGCAGACAAGCCGCCCTGCCTGCGTGAGGTTCTGGGCATGCTCTCTAAACAACCCACCTCTTCATCCCTCGCCACACATAGATTTCATAAAGCTGTTAAACATATTTTTTGTTTTTTTTCTTTATTTTTGTTAAACATATATATTTGATTTTTTTTATGGGATTCTGGAAAATATCTCCTCCAGTTAAAGGGAAGGCCACTAGATTGAGAAATGAAAGAACTGGATGGGATGAATATAACACGGGGCGTACTTATACTAAAAAAGTGATTATCTTAATTTCAAGTTTAACTGGGTGTCCTGTACTTTACCTGCCCACCCTCGGGCAAGAAACAGTGGGAAAGCTCTCAGAAAATAGAAGGATAGATGGAAATGGTGCTCTAACTCAAGAAGGGCTTGATCCACGGTAGGAGCCGAGGCATGTGGTTCCCGACCACTTGGCAACTGGACCAGGGCTTGGGCCCGCTCCCTCGGGAAGCAGGACGTCATGGAAGGTGAAAATGGAACCTGCAGGCGCTGGCTGAGAACTTCCCTAGAGGCGGGAAAAGGCAAGGGACGGATGTTCCCTAGAGCCTCCAAAAGGGAGCAGGCCCAGCCGGCACCTTGATTTTCAGACTGTGAGACCTGTTTTGGAGTTCTCACCCACAGAGCCCTAAGATAATAAACTTGCCTTGTTTTCAGCCACCAAATTGGTGGGTGTTTTCTTCAGCGGCCACAGGAAACTGATATGGCCACCCCCCTTGCAGCCCTTCTCAGGCACCACTCTCTGCCTGTGCATCGCCGGCTCTGAAGGAGGAAGTCAGAAGCAGAAACACAGAGCAAGGACAGTGAGCTGGGGCTGTTGAGCATCTAACCCCAGCTAGGGAGAATGCACCTGTCAGCACGTGCAAAGAAAACCATCCAAGGGGCAACACAAAACGACACCAATGAATGACAATGGGTCTAATCGGCTTCTTCTATCTTTTTGTTCCTTTTCTTAAATTTATTATTTTAAAGAAACTTTAGATTACGTAAATGTTACATAAAAAATATAGGGATTTCCATATGCCCCACTCCCTCCCCCTCCCACACCTTCCCACATTAACAACATCCTTCATTAGTGTGGTGCATTTTTTACAATTGATGAACACATATTGAATCATTGCCACTAACTGTGGATTATAGTTTACATTATAGTTTACACTCTGTCCCATCCAATTTTTAAAGCTATGACAAAATATATAATGGTCTGTATCCTTCATTGCAATGTCATGCAGGACAATTGAAAAGTCCCAAAAATGTCCCCATATTATACCTATTTTTCCCTCTCCCTCACCTCAAAACCTCTGGTGGCCACTGCCTCCACATCAATGATAAAAGCTCTTCCACTGTTAGAATAACAATAAGTCTATAATAGAATAATAGTAAGTCTACTTTAGTCCATTGGTCATTCCCCAATCTTGAGGATTTTGGGATGGTTATGCCCACTCTGCCTCTAATTGAGAGGAGGCTTAGAGCCCATGGGGCAGATGGATGGAACTATCTTGCTTGCAGTTATAGACTCTCTCTGTTCCTTGGAATAGGCGTTGTCCATCATCATTTCCTTTTTTGTTGTCCTGGGTGAGTCCAATGAACTAGCAAGTAGGTGTTACAACTCTGCTGAGATTCAGGGCCCAACTGGCACATAGACAGACTAAAGATTTAAGTCTCTTGGACATACACTTCTCAAGTATAGTACTAACTATAGGTTCAAATAGAAGGGGCAGAAGAGCCATGTGTAGGGAAACCACAAATGAGTCAAACTCTGTCACACTGTGGAACATAAATTCCAAAGTAAGGCCCACTGACAGGGTTTCAAATGAGCTCTCTGTCCTGCCTATAGTATCTGGATGTCTCCAGAGTCCTCAGGAGCCCCTCTGTTTGAGGGACAATTTACTGTGGCAGTCAATGAGATCCTGCTGAGACGTGCATAAGCATAACCTTTGGAATGACCTCCCGACTCACTTTGAAGTCTCTTAGCCACAAAAACTCATTTGTATTTACTATTTTCCCCTTACTTCCCAACTAAGAAGAGCCCAGGACAAGACAGCTTCACCGGTGAATACTACCAAACATTCCAGAAAGAACTAACATGAGTTCTGCTTAAACTGTTCCAAAAAACAGCAGAGGAGGGAACATTGCCTAACTCAGTCTATGATGCCAACATCACTCTAATACCAAAGCCACACTAAGATGCCACAAGAAAGGAAAACTATCGACCAATCGCTAATGAACCTAGATGCTAAAATCCTCAACAAAATACTTGCTAATCATATTCAAAAACACATCAAATGAATTATACACCATGATCAAGTGGGTTTCATTCCTGGTATGCAAGGATGGTTCAACATAAAAAAATCAATCAATGTAACACACCACATTAACAGATCAAAAGAAAAAAATCACTTGATCATCTCTATCGATGCGGAAAAAGCATTCAGCAAAATACAGCACTGTTTCCTGATTAAAAAAAAAAAAAGCACTTAAAAGGATAGGAATAGAAGGAAACTTCCTCAACATGATAAAGGGTATATATGAAAAATCCACAGCTAACATCATATTCAATGGTGAAATGCTAAAAGCTTTCCCTTTAAGATCTGGAACAAGACAAGGATGCCCACTGTCACTGTTCTTATTTGACATTGTGTTAGAAGTACTTGCTTGAGCACTTAGGCAAGAAAAAGATAAAAGGCATCGAAATTGGAAAGCAAGCAGTAAAAATTTCACTATTTGCAGATGAAATGATCCTATACCTCAAAAGCCCTGAGAAATCTACAACAAAGCTTCTAGAGCTTATAAATGAGTTCAGTAAAGTGGCAAGATATAAGATCAATGAGCAAAAATCAGTAGCATTTCTGTACTCCTTCTATCTTTCAAAGGGGAATTATAAGAGAGAAGCAGGTCAGGACCAGAAATGCTTTCTGCAACTATCAGCTGAGTCCTCGTACTCCAAGTGCAACAGAAGGAAAGGATCATTCCCACACAAGTTCTTCCAGTCGCAGTTTCACCCTAAAGAAGAGTGAGCTCAGCTTTCAGCAGCAGACCTTTAAATATTAAAACCTGTGGCATGAGCGTTGCCATAACTCAATTTGATTCCTCAATGCAGCCAAGACAGCCCCTGACCAACCCAGCTGAGGTTCTGCATCACCCTCCACTTAGTACCCTGAATGCACTCAAAGATTAGTCTCCTGGGGATGGCACCCCACCCAAAGCCTCTGGACACTGCCCACGGCCATCAGACCCAGCCCCCTCTATGCGACACGTTCTTGGATTAACTGCAGATCTACAAAACTTTAAGCTTGAGTAAATGAAACAGCACACGAAAAAAAAGGAGCCTGGAAAAGGATCCTTATAGGCTGGAGCCCAGAATGCTAGGTCAGCAAGCTGGGCTACACAGCAGTGGGGTCGAGTGAGCTGCCAGGGATAAGGGCTGTCTCCAGCCGGGTCAGCGTTCCTAGAGAAAAGGGAAGAAAGAAGCCAGAGTTCTGCTGCTCCAGCCCAGGAGGAGTCCTCAGCCCTCAGGAATTTTGGAGGTTCTCCTGGAAGCCCAAGACAGCTGCAGGTCTACAAATCCCCGCTGTGGGCCTCTCCTTATTTCCTTACCTCTGTTGCCCTCCCACTGGGCTCAGATGTCACTCCCCAGTTCAGCCTACCAAGTTCAGCAGACACCTCGGCTGAGGTTAGCAGTGTCCCTTCAACTCAAGTGTCCTGGTGTGGATGAAAAATCACCCTGTTACTCTCTCCATAGCTAGAGGCCCTGTGTGTCGAGCTGGTCACATCAGCTTTGTTTTTACAAAGCAACGTTTACAATAGCTTGGCTGTGTGGCTGTCAAACAAAAGAAGGGTCAGAGGACAGGTGAGCCTGAAGAGCAGCACACAGAGTGGGGCAGTGTCCCAGCTTGTCAGGTGCTTGACAAATGCTGCACGATGGTTTGCTTTAAACAACTGGAATTTATTGTTTCACAGTTTCAGAGCCTAGACTTCCAAAATCAGGGAGTCAGCAGGGCCCTGCTTTCCCCGGGGTCTGTAGCGTTCTGGTGCCGGCTTCCCCAGCCCGTGGGTTCCCCTGGCTTGTCCCTCTGGCTCCGTCACAGTGGGCTCTCTCCTGTCTGCTCTTCTGGTTTCAGCTCACTTCCGGCTCCTGGCTCCTCCCTGTGGACTGAGGACCGCCTGGTTTAGTCGGGCGGCACCTTAACTAGCCACACATTCCTAAAGGCTCTATTTACAGGGCTCACACCCACTGGAACCGGATGGAGATTAGGCACAGATCCCTGCTTGGATGCAAAATGCAATCTAACTCGGCCACCAGTGGAGAAAACTGCAGGCATGGGGAGTAAAAATCCTACTTTCCCCTCCTTGGGTCAGACCCCAAGTGGGCAGGGTCGCTGGCGCCAAGGCAGGCCCTCACACGTGTGACGGGTCCAGGAAGCAGATTCTGAAGACACTGACATTTGAAGAGGGTTCTGCCTTCCTCCAGAGATACTGCAGGGGGCAAAGCGTGCTGGCAGCTCCCCAGGTGAGTCCAGGTCACCAGCTGCAGAGCAGGTGCCCCGTGACTGCTGGAGGAGCAAACGCGGCTGCACTCACACTACCTCCTTCCATTGGCGAGGTGTGAAAACAGCCCCCTGGCTTCTCAGAAGCAGAGTTGCTTAACCCGCCCATGTCGTTTCCTAGGTCTGCTTAACAAATTCCCCCCGGACCCGGTGGTTTAAACAGCTGCTCTCGTACAGTTCTGGAGCTCAGAAGTCCAACGCCAGTCTTAGAGGGACCAACTCACGGTGTGGGCAGGGCTGGCCCCTTCTGGAAGCTCCGGGGAATGCTCTGTTCCCTTGTCTTTTCTGGCTCCTGGAAGCCACCTGCATTCTTTAGCTCATGGCCCCTTCCTCACATTGCATTGCCCTTTCTACCCCACCTCATCTAGGATCATCTCATCACCTTTAGTCCTGCATCTTCCTCTTATAAGGATACATGTGACTACATTTAAGGCTCACCTGGGTAATCCAATATAATCTCCCCATCTCAGGATCACACCTGCCAAGTGAGGTAACACATTGGCAGTTTCCAGGGATTAAGGGCATCTTGGGGAATCACCACTCAGCCAAGCACACTACCCTTCTCTCAGGTTGACTGGTGCCCTGGTTTGTCCTTTTTCAAGGCAGGTGGAGGGCTCAGGGTCCCCCGCTCTTCACCTAACTTGCTCTTCAAAACAACCAGTGAACCAGGGCTCACTGTCATCATCATTTTGCAGATGGGAAATTGGGAAGGAAACTAAAATTTACTGAGCTAAATAATCCTAGCGTTATTCAAGCACTATCATACACAAAGCCCTATACGTTCATTGCCTCATTTGATCCACCCCACAGTCTGGGAGGCAGATGTTTTTACTCCCATTTTGCAGGTGGGGAACCTGAAATCAAAGAGGTTGAGAAATTTATTAAGACTGCAGAGCTGGAAGCAGAGGCACTGAACTTGAGCCCAGATCTGAGATTTGCAGCCCTCAGCCCTGCCCCAGCCCGTTTTGCCCTGGCCAGCACTCCCTGTGCTCCGTCCTGCGGCGGACCTGGGAATGGAGACAGTCAACGGCTGTGGGGTGTCCCTTTGTGGTGTGCACTGACAGTCCTCTTTGGTATTTCCAGAACCACAAAACATGAGGGCAGAAAAGCCTGAGAGAAAATCTACTCCAAGTGGTTCTCAAACTATGGTGTGCACAGAGCAAACTTATTAAAAATAAAAGTGCCTGGACCTCACTCCCAGAGATTTTAATTTAGTAGGTCTTGGGTGAAGCCCAGGAATTCAGGTTTCAACCCACACAAAAGATGCTTCTGATAAAATTGGTCAGAAAATAAAGACACCTCAATGAGAGGGCTAATGAGTTTTCTCCAGAGTGTAGCACGAGCATTTCCTTTTGGGAAATGACTTTGCGTGTTACGGAGGCTAATCACGGGTGGCCATACTACTGGAAAATGGCTACTAATTCTTAATAGCTTTCTGGACGTTTAGCAGATGTGGTCTGGTGAAGAATTTTGGCAGTCTGGGATCTGATTTGAGGCAGGGAAACAAGTAAATGCGGCTCCTGTGTTGTGGGAGGGCATATTGGAGGTGCCTGGAGTCTAACTTGTCCATCAGCATGTGGGAAAGAAGTATTGAGTGGCCATGGGAACTCCACATTGATGTTTGTTTAACTGCACACTGCAGAAAGTATGGCCAACCGAAGAATGCCCTAAATCAGGGGTAGGTGGGCAGAAACCAGGCATCATAGATTTTCTAGAGATGTTAATGTGAACTTGAGGTTCGTTATTCCCTGCAATATCAAGAAACGGAACATTGAAGCTAAATTTGTCCTAAGGAAGAGCATGTCCACAAGTGGTGCCTGGACATCTGTATGGTTAGGCAGATTTTCCCTGCAGGCTTCTGCCTTGTTTGCATTTAGAAACTTACCATGCCACTTGCTAGCCTATGCCTTTCCCAAGCAGACTTCCCTGGGCAGGTGTACGGGTGAGCCGCTTGACTAGTGTATTTCTCATTATACAAATAAATACACAGATGGGGCAATATGCCTATTACCCCACCAGGGTCTGACTTCGCCATTCACTTGGCCTTACTACGGGCTGATTTCTTGGAAGAGCTCAGATTCCTTGCTAAGAGTGCCTTTGAGGGAAGAGTATGCTCTGAGTGGGAGAGAAGCAAGGGCTCCAAAATATTCTCAGTGGGCCAGTTCTAAAGTGAAGTGAAATCATAGTTTTAACCAGTGTTCAGTCTCCCCCTTTAAAGAAAACAGCTCTCTGTTTTCCAGCGTGATAGGGTCCAGGCTAGGGGCTCTGCGGACAATATTTTTGATGGAAGGGTCAGCAAATTGTGTTAAGTGTGTGTCCTGTGATCTCTGTAAAAGAGAACTGTCGGAATTTTCTGTCCAGTTAGCAGTCTTTTGTTAATGATGGGCAAGAGGCTTGCATTATGTATGCAGAGCTTTGACAGCTCAGCAGTTTATGAAATCTCTGTGAAGAAAGGGAGCTCTTTGTCATCTAAATGCTGCATATTAAATTTGGTATTGAAATTTAAAGAAAGAATCACAGATCATCCTGTGGCCAAGTAGAAAGGGCTCACGGAGGTTTCACATTCAAACTAACCTCCCAACCTTTATAGTTTTTGTGTGTTTGCTGGCAAAAGTGAGGTATTACTTCAAAGATAAGGAGATTCATTTTATCCATTATAAATTCCTCCCAGTGCAAGGAGTCATCTTCTTAAAATGCTGTGAGTTCATCTATGTGAAGATAATTGTAGACAACCCACTGTGTATGGGTAATGAAAACATAAATGGATTCAACTTCCCGTGAGAAAGTGACAAATAAAGAAATTAATTTGCAGGTTATTCAATTTGAAAAAATGAGTGAAGATAAAGAAGGACCCAGCGTTGAAAAGGAAGGTGAAAAGAGTCTCCAGGTTTCATACGGATAATTTATAATTTAAAATGATTGGAGGAGGTGAGCCCAGAGCAGATGTGAATATCAAGCCTTGCCTCTGTTTTCTCTGATTGCTGTTTCTTCCACTCCGACTGCCACTCTTCCTTCTCCATTTCCTCCTAAGTATGAGCAAAATTCACACAGAAATGTTGCCAGCATAAAGTGCACATTGAGCTTGTCGCTTGTGATTGGCCAGAGAGCTGAAACTCATCACCCCTGCCTAATTACAGGAAAAAGCCACAATAGCAATTGTTTATTTAACCCAGGAAATTTGCATTTGACTAGCATTAAATTATACCCTAACTTCTAGGAGAAAGGATGGAGAAGGACCAGCCCCAGGTCCAGTTAAGAACTCTATCTTGCTTTTGAGCTTTTCATACTTTTCAAACGCAAACCATTATGTGTATCTCTGCTGCCCTTGAAATCTCATGTCACCCTCTAGTTCTGAAAATTCCCCCCAAAGGTGTGCTTTCCACAGAACGTGCCGTGCCCCAGGATTACCACTTGATCTTCCTTACTGAAGCGACCTCTGTGTGAGGTGGTGTAGTGGAATACAGACCTGGCGCCACGCCCGTCTCACGACCTGCCATCTGGCTTCTACCCAGCGTGACTGAACCGGGCTTCAAGTAGCAGAGAAGGGAGGAGGATGCTCCAATGGGGTGGCACCCGAGGCCATGCCGGGTCCTGGATCTTAACGCAGGGGCTCAGAGCAGACCTGGCCAGCAGCCAGGGGCCTCAGGGGCTGGGCGCTGGGGTGGCCCTGGTTTTAAGACAGTTAAAGCTTCCTCCTGCTGTCTCCAGTTACTTGGGGAGCACACCCCTCACAGATATGCACAACATTCAGCAACATGCCTGGCCACAAAGAGAATCTTTACAGTTCCAAGAAGAAAAGGTGCTAGCCTTGGTTCCTTCAATAAGACAATGACATAAGAAACATTAAGCATAAATGGCCAGCAGAAAAGATGCTCTCCCTCTCACACGCCCAGGCTTCTTAGTAATTCTTAGAATAAGGAGGAAATCAGAACTAAATTTCCAAATGATTTAGAAACTTACAATCCTGAGAACACTCAATAATGAATCTATGGTACGTGGCCAAGGCATTAGTTGGAAAAAAATTGACTCTGTGCGAGATATACCTAAAAAGGGATTAATCTATGGGCAACATATTAATTAAGAATACCAGGGGAAAAAGCTATTCTGGTCTGTTTAGGGAGCTCATCTGGATGAATTCCATTTCCAATTCAAAACTTTGAAGTTCTAGATAAAATATCACAAAGTGAATTATAAATATATGAAAAGAATTGACCTCAAAATCAAGGCAGAGAATTTCTCCAGATGGCAGAAATTTGTATGCATGCTTCAAATGATAAGTTAACAAGTTGCAGTGTAGAAGAGTATGCTGGAAAAATCATAGCAGAAATTGCAGCATAGAACTGGATGACTTTAGAAGAACTAAAAGAATATCTTGGACTATTAAGAAAAGGAAAAGGACTTTCAATATGTTTAAATGTTCAAAGAAATGAAGAGAGCAATAGGAGCTGTATGAGGACACAAACAAGAATAAAAAGATATTTTAATAACTAAATAAGCTTTCTAGAAATGAGCCACGTTAGGGGGAGGACTCGGCCTCACTGGGTGCATTATGCGGTTGACCAGCTATCCATAGCTGATCAGAGAATCAGTGAATTAGACAATGGGCCTCAGAAAGCCACGAGATTGCAGCAGGCATTTTAAAAGGCAGAGGATATGAATGCTAGTTTAAAGAAATGAATGAGAGAATATAAGTTATGTAGGAATTTCAGAAGGAGAGAAAGAGACTGAAGAAAAAGAAATATTTGAAGAGATAACTGAGAATTTTCCATAATTGAAAAACTTAATAAAAAAATATTTTAAAAACTATAGAAAGAAAGTAAAAGGAAGAATTTAATAAGGTTTAAGACAAAAAATCATTTAATATCTCACAAAATTTATAGATTTGATCACTAAATTTAAAACCAGTTCTTTGAAAAAAGTTTAAATATCTTTGTCAAGTCAGATAATATATACATAGGTATAATTTTAAAAGGAAAATTGTTATAAATACATACATGGAAGATTTTTTAAATATAAGAAGATACTCTATAAAATGATATTAACAGATATAAATATATATATGAAATGGAAAATTTTTGCAGAAACTATAATTTAACAGTTTTGACTTAATAAGAGACAAAACTCCAAACATGAAATATCAAAGACAAAATTGAAGAGGTAATAAGAAGGAAACATCTAAATCTATCTGTAAAAATGGCACTAAGCTCAAGCAGTTTCTTGAGTGAGTTTTATAACCCTTAACTTATATATAAAATTGTTCTTGTGTTATATAAAAGCTCCTAGAGCATTCTATATTATTCAATGAGGCTAGCATAATACTAATACCAAAACTAAACAAGGCTGACACCAAAGTAAAACTATAGGCCAATCTCATTAACAAATAGTGGTGCACTTTCTAATTTTTTGCTTTTAAAATAGCTTATTGGAACCAATTTTATTGTATTTTTACTTAATTTTTGTTCTCATCTAATGTGTATCCTCTGACTGCATAGAAAAAGCTTTAAGCAATTTAATAATAAATTAAAAATCTAAAAATATCCTTAGCAAATTTCACACAGTAATGGTTTTAAAATTTAGGTATTACGTAAAAACAAGGCTTATCTGAGGGTTGCAAAACATGATTGAATAGTTTCAAAATCTATTAATCCAATTCTCTGCATGTACAGATTAAACAAGTAAGCAAGTTCATCAAACAGCTCTCAAGAAAGCAATTTCTAAAATTCAACATCTGGTTCTGATAAAAATGTAAACAAAACACAGTAAATTTAGAAATGCAATACAACTTTCTTAACCTGATAACAGGTATTGTTTAGAAAACTGAAACAAACATATTAGCAAATGGCGAAGCATCAGAAGTCCTCAGACTAAAATCATAAACAAGGAAAAGATACCTACTATTAGCATTTCTAATTAACATTGAAAAGGAGATACTTGCAATAAAGCAAGAAAAAGTACAAATAATAGGAAGAGACAAAGCTATCATTTGTAAATGTTTTATATGATGAGCAACCACAAAATACCAGAAAATTAATGCATTAATTATATGAGATAACAAGATGGCCTTTCATAAATAAACATTAATATTTACCAGCAATTTTCTATTAGCAAGTGCATTTGAAAAATTAATCCATTATCAATTTTTAAACAAAAGAAAAATACCAATTGTGGTGGTTTGATTTATGTACCTCAGAAAAATGTTTCTAACATAAGCCATTCCTGTAGGGCTGAACCCATTGTAAGCAGGACTTTTTAATGAGGTTACTTCAGTTAAGGTGTGTCCCACCTCAATCGGGATGGGTCTTAATCCTATTGGAATCCTTTATAAGTAAAATGAAGTTCAGACAGAGAGAGAGCCACAGGAAGCAAGAGGCTAAAATTAATGAATCCTGGAAGAGAAATGAACCTGGGAGATGCCACCGGCTGCCTTGCCACGTGGCAAGCTGAGGACCAAGGATCCCCGGCAGCAGCCCCAGAATGCCACGGTCTTTGGGGAGAAAGTACCACCTCGATGATTCCTTGATTTGGACTTCTTCTTAACCTCAAAACCATGAACAAATAAATTCCCATTGTTTAATTCAACCCATTTCATGGTATTTCTTGAGAAGCCAAGGAAACTAAAACACCGTGGACTAACTGTTGTCAGATAGGTTGTGCCACAGCATTAAATAGACCCAAACATGTAACATCTCACCTGGCATCCAGACAGGTGAGGAGGGTCTGCCCACGTGGACGCTGTGTGCGCAGCCTGACGGCGCCTCTGCCATCTTTCACACGTTGCTTCCAAGGCCTCTGTGGAAGCCAGTTAGCCAGAAAGGGAGACGAGCAGAGAAGGGCAGGCTTGGAAGCTTTGTATGGTCCCAGCGTGGCAGTGCCATTCAAGCTCCATTGGCCACTACTCAACCTCAACTGCAAGGGAAGCTGGGAAAAGGGAAAAGCAGAAGAGGAAAAATAGATGTTGACCAGTTAGCAATCTCTGTCATCATCTACCCTTTCCATGAGAAAACCGTCTGCACTGCTCTTCTACATACTGCCTATGAGAGATAAACCCCAACTCCCATCCAGCTCAAAATCCGGGCTCTCTGGGTGCTGCTCTCTCCTCCACTCTGCCTGAACATGGCTGCTCAGCCTCGAGCCACCTGTAAACCAGATGCAGTTGTTAGAGCAGTGCCTAGTTCACCAGGGTAGCAGGAGCAGAACAGCACAGGCTGTTTGGCTTAAACAGCAGGGGTTTATTGTCACACAGTTTTGGAGCTAGAAGTCCAACATCGAGGAGTCAGCAGGCTGTGCTTCTCCATATCTGTGGCCTTCTGGTGGTGGCACCATCTGCCTCCACCACATGGCGAGCTGGCTCCTTCTGTCTCCTCCCAGGGCTTCCCTTCTGCTCAGTCATCTGGGTCTCTATTTAGATTTCCTCTGCTTACCAGGTCTCCAGTCCTATGATTAAGGGTCACCAGGCCTCACCTAAGCAGCCTCTTTGAAGATCCTATTCACAAATGAGTCTACACCCAGAGACTGAGGGTGTGGGCTTGAAGATTGTGTGAGGGACAGGATTCAATCTACCACAAGCAGGCACAAGGTAACCCCAAAACAAGTTCCCCTTGAAAATGAAAGACCTGAAGACACACGGCAATCACCCATCTGCAGCAAGAGTGGGCTCATGCTGGGTCATCATTTTGAGGAGTGTCCTCGGACAGAGCCTTGGTTAGACATTGGGTCTGTGCTCCAGGGGTCTCTCCCCTGGGGACTTTTGTTTTCTTCTACTTTCCTTCATGCCTCCACTCAATTATTCCTGTGCTCCTCCGGGTTGTCTGGAGCAGCTCTGCCTTACCACGCAGCAGTGCCCTGGTCAGCTCCATTTCCAGCCTCTGCGTGAAGGTGCAGGCTGGGACATTTTCCTCTCACGGCGGTGGCAGAGGCTGCAGAGACACAGGAGTGAAGAGAAACACGAGCTGTGAGCTCTCTTAAGAGCCAAGCTTGGGACTGGCCCCCATCTCCTGTGTCCACTGGCCATGGGCTAAGGCGAGTCCTACAGCAAAGCCCAAAGTCAGGGCACTCAGGGAGGGTGTAGGGCTCTGCTCCCATGTGTGAGTGAGAGTGACTCCTGGGAAGGGCAGGGCTGAGGCAGGATTTTAGGTCGTCACTTTGTGAACTTATCTGATAAATATTTATGAACATCTAATATGTACCAAACTCTGTCCTGGGCATGGGGGAGTCAGCAGCAAACAAAAGCTGCCACAGCAAACAGCCCTTCCTTACGGAGATTACGTCCTCGTAGAGCAGAAAGGCCATAAACACAGCAAATAAGAAAAACAGCAAATTAGGTGGTGATACGTGCTAAAGAGCAGGATAGGGAAGGGGACATAGTGTTTGCTCTGTTGGGAAAGTGAGGGTGGATGAAAATATAAATCAGGGGGTAGGGAGGACATTACTGAGACGGCGGCTTTTGTGTGAAGACATGAAGGAAGGGCGAGAATAAGCCGTGTGGGCATCTAGGGGAGAGATTTCCAGCAGGTTCAAGGAAGAGGAGGGGCCAGGCTGGCTGGGGCAGATTGCCAACAGAAGGAAGAGTAGAGGCTAAGGCCAGAGGTGTCACAGGACCCCATCACGTTCCTGCCAGGGGCCTCCCAGGGGCTGCACACCAGTCCACAGAGCCATACCTCGTAGGAACTTGCCAACAGACATACTGGTGCTGATGCCTGCCTGCCTGCTGAGGACTCCCGGGCGTTCTCAGCAACTCCCTCTCGTTCCCACGCTCTGCCCTAGTCAAGTGTTCTCTGTGACTTTTTCAGACTTGCTGGACTAGACTTCCTTACAGTGACAGCAGCTGTGCATCCCTCAGAGCTCACCCCTGGGTTATTGGGTCTCTCACTCCACCCAGCAGTTCTCCTCCTTCAGTTATCCCAGCCCTGTAGATGCCAGGTCACAAGATGTGACAGATGAAGACCTATTTGAAACATGCAATGTCTGGTAAGTAAATGAATCAAGAATTTGTGGAGACTGATAAATGAGGAAACCACTAGAACTTTTCTGACCAGTGAAGTTATAATCAAGAGGACGTCTGAAATGCCCAGTAAACTGTAAAATCGATGGGCAGTCAGAGCACCCCTAGCCAAGGGTACCCACTTCTACAGAGGGATTGGACCCAAGTAAAGAAAGCTACTGGGTCCATAGGAGCACAGGATGGCACGTGCCAACCCCAATCTTGCAGAATGAGCCGGAAAACCAAAATCACTGGTGAAGTACTAAGCATGGAAAAAATAAAGCTCTTCTGCTACAGGATTCAAACACATTTTATATACACACACATACATATATATATATATACACACACATACATACACACACTTATACAAACTGTCTCTTCTAAGTGTTATCAAACCAAGAAGTGCAGGTCACTGGAGAGGCACTCTCCTAAAACAAAAAAAAATTTCCCATTGCATTTAAAAAGTAGTGAATTCCAGCTAAATCTTATGATTATCATTGATGCAGTATATGGAGAAATCTATTAAGTCCTTGAATTCTAATAACCTTGATGCTACAAGCCATAGTAATGATATTACTATTTCTCCTTCTGAGTGAACAAGTTAACCAGTTTGCCCTTTCAGATTTCTCAATGACCACAGATTGCATCCTGCCAATATAATTCAGTAAGGGCAAAGAAAGGTTCCCAATACAAAGCCACAATCCGGCAGGTTGAACCAGTTTGTGGTGCAGTCAGGGCAGATATTCACTGTTCCATGAAATAGCCTCAAGCTATTCAAAGACATGGAGGTGGAGATGAAGTCAAAAGAGCACTATTATTTAATTCATGAGTTTGTGTGGCCATGTGGTTAATAGTTACTGTCAGGAATATCCCTACATTTACCCAGTAAGTTAGTGTTAAAACTTACCTGTCTTTTCTGAAGCTTAAACTATAACAGCAAATGGGCTCCTTCTCCAGAGCTGTCCCCATGACTCTTAGAAGAGAAAATGTTGTCCATAAACTACAGAGATGCTGTGAGCAGATTGGTTTGGCTATGTCCTTCACTTTCAGGCAATGCGAAGTGGAAATGGGATTCCAGCAATCCATGGCATGAGGTGGCATTGGGATTGCATTATCACCGAGGCTGCTTGGGCAGAAATGCCCGTTGAGCAAGTGCTTTGGTGTGCTGAGTCTGACATTCACAGTGATGAAGATGCGTGCAAGGCCCGTGGGGAGGGGTGTGGAAGCTCTCTGTGACTGCACAGGAGGGCGTATAAACAGCAAGCTCAGGACTGAAAACTCAGCTCATGTCATGGTCAGAGGATCAGGTCATTATCTGAGACTCTATGGTGACACCAAAACAAAAAGTGTCATTTTTCATATAGCAGCAAAGTAGATATGCCTGTACAACAGACTCAGAATTTAATTGAGGAGGTTGCTTAATTAGAATGTAAGCTGAATTTTTGGACTTGCCCAGGCTCTCATGTGGTGCAAAATGATCCTCTGAGACTTGGAGTTGGGATCTTTGTGTGGATTCAGCCTATGCTGGGAGTTTGAACACCCGTGTTCCTCTGAGCCACCCTTGCCAGGAGAAGCATCCCACCTTCTTTGTCTGAAGAACCTGCCCTTACCTGAAGACACTTTAATAACTTCATGGGGGATTTCCCTTGTAAGAGGATGGCTGTGGCCTCAGGAACCACGCAGCATCTTTTACAGCCTTGAGGTCCACAGTCAGGATCCAACATCCCTCTGATTCACAGGGACAAATGCAATGTCTAGTCCATGAGGAGCTTGTTCATATAAAAGAAAGAAAGAGAGGGAGAAAGAAAGAAAGAAAGAAAGAAAGAAAGAAAGAAAGAAAGAAAGAAAGAAAGA
>JAQZBX010020721.1:0-32780 GCA_029593785.1 Cabassous unicinctus | reverse complement strand
CTGAAAACAATTGTTTGCCAACAAGATAATCAGTCAGAAATGGGAAATTCTCAGAAAATACATTTTACCCAAACTAACTCAGAAAAGAAATTGATCTCAACAGAGATGTAAAGAGATTGAAATGGTAATCAAAAGCATCCCAAGAAATGAAGTCCAAGACCATGTCTTCCCTGGTGAATTCTACCAATTATTAAAAGAAAAGTTAAAAAAAATTATACAAAAACTCTTCTAATAAATCAAAGAAGCATATTCTTCCTAACTCATTCCATTCAGTTGATATCACCCTGATTTCAAATCAATATAAAATATCAAAGAAAAGAAAATTACAGAATAATTTCACTTATGAACATAGAAGAATAAAAATTTCCCCCAAATAATAGCAAATGAAATTTAAGAGTAGTTGAAAAGAATTAGATCCTATGACTGAGTGAGACTTTCCCAGGTTCAATGGTGGCTTAACTTAAGAAAATTTATCCAAGTAGTAACCACATCAGTAGAATGAAGGGAAGAAAAAACACCTGATCATCTCAATTGAAACAGAAAAGCCATTTTACAAAAACAAACACCATTTTAGATGAACACTCATTAAACTACGAATAGAAGGAATCTTCCTCAACATGATAGAAATCATTCAAAAATACTCTTAAATAGCATCATACTCAATAGTGAAGGACTGAAATCCTCCCTAAGTTCAAAGTGAAAGGGGTTTTCAATGGCCAACTTATTACGGAGTGGCTAATTGAACTCTTTGAAACATATTTTCAATTTGGATCATCACATTGATCTGTGTTTTTGTCAAGTTGGAAACATGGCTCAGTAGAGGCCAGATCAGCCTTGCAGTGTCCATGCAGTTAGGCACAAGTCTGTCTCCATCCCAGTCAAAATAGCCACTCTGTTCAAGTGCCCATTGAGCCATCACTGATTGGCAAATGAACTAAAATTGGTGGAATCAATTGGCTGATTCTCACCAAAGAGCCCATTCCTCTTCTGAGATCCTCTTCTGGGAGCATTCTATTCCCATTTTGAGAGTGAATCTGTGTGGTATCTTTTGAACTTATCAGACATTTAGAAATGCTAGGTTATAAATATATACACTTGCTATATCATACGGCTAAACTAAGAGTTCAACAAAAATAAGGGCCATATTATCACATTTCAATTTCTTCATATAACATTATTATGTTGTATTTGCAACACGATGAACTATCTATTGCATCTTTTCTCTTTGTCCTTTTATATTCTAAATTAATCTTCAATCTTGTATCAACATGTAACTTTTCAGCTGTATCCTTTTCATGATTACTGCACAATTATTGACACTCTTACTTTCATTGCCATATTTTACTTTCCAGTAACTGCATTTTTAAAACAATTTGAGAGACAAAGAAGTTTTTAAATTTGTGCACAGAACTGCTAAGATGAAGTTGGTCAATCAAACCCAGTTTATCTTTCTGCAGAATCCATGTTCTTACCCACAACATAATTAAGCATAACATGAAGAAGCAAAGGTAATGAGACAGGATAAACTTTTCAAGAGGTAAATTGTGAAGTGGGCAAATAGGACAGAGATTCAAGAAGTATGTGGGTCATCATCATTCAATTGTCATTAAATCAGACAAATATCATATTAACAGTACATTGTATGTACAAGACTGTGATGGCCTGAAGCTGTATGCACTCCAGAAAATGTATGTTCTTAAAGTTATCCCTATAGGTGTGGATACATTGTAAATAGGATGTTTTGGTGAGCAGGATCCTAACTTAAGTTAATGTATGACCCACCTCATTCAGGTGTGTCATAATTATCTCACTATAGTCCTTTATAAGAGAACTAAATTCAGACAAAGAGGAAAAGCCACTGAAGCAAGAAGCTGAAAGGAAGGAAATCCAGAAGAAAAGGGATAGACAAATAGACATTGCTATGTGTCTTGCCATTTGATAAAGGAGTACAGGATCATCGGCAGCTGGTCATTAGGAGAAAACATCATCTTGATGATGCCTTGATTTAGATATTTTAATTGTCTAAATGTAAGCTTGTAAGCTAATATATTCCCATAGTTAAAGCCAATGTGTTTCATGGCATCTGCTTTTGGCAGCTTGGCAAACTAAAACAGGTTTTGGTACCAGGACTGGGGTGCTGCTATTGCAAAACACTAAAAATTTAAACTATATTTAATTGTGAGGAAACAGAAAAATATACATTGTGGGATATTTGTACAAGATAGTAGTATTAAATTATTTGAAAACTTAAATGTCATGAAAGGCAAAAAATTTCAAGAGAATTTTAGATAAAAGGTGCCTAATATGTCATGGTAACAAAAAAGAAATAGTGACCTTTAATTGAATCCTTGATGGAAAATTAAATACATAGATAGGTCAGTTTTGTGACAATTGTGAAAAATTTGAACTATATAACATATGGTATTGAATTATTGATATGTTTTTTGGTTATGATAATGATGACATGATTATGTGGGAATTGTCTTTGTCCTTTTGAAATATATGTTGTAGTATTCCAGGAAAAAATATGAGGTTACCACCTATAGTGGTATGTTTTATATGTATGTGTACACACAAAGATGGACAGAGAAAAAGGCAAATTGTTAACATTGTTTTACCTTGGTAAATAATATATATGATATTAATTGTATAATTCTGTAAACACTTGTAGGTTTATGATATTTTCAAAACATTTTCTGGAAAAATGTCATTGATCCATATTTCTCTTGAATCTTTGTTCCATTCATTTGCACATCTGTATATTGATTCTTGAACTAATAATATGAAGTTAAAATTATTGTAAAGTTATCACTCATTTTATTATCTGATAGCTGATATCAGTCTCTTCAATATTTTCTTGGCAATCTACATGACAGATTTTATAATGTGTTCACCTATTTTTTTATAATCTACCTCTGATATTTTGACTTTAATTATATCAAACTCTCACTTAATTTATGAAAAATTATCTAACTAGCATTAGAGAGTTATTCTAGATCATTAAACAGAATATATACCATAATGACTCAGTAAATAAAAATGAAAATGGAAATTTATGAGAAAATATCAATGAATATGAGATTTCCTAGTAGGAAGTTTCTAAGCAGCAATAGAATCAAAATAATGACACAACGAATTATCTATGGATATGAATACCTAAAAAGAAATTTCTTTAAATAAAATTAGAATAAGATGATCCACAGCTACATGTACAAGTTTAACAGACTTTTGACAAATAATATGTGAATAAATATCAAGAAAATCATAAGACTCAATGAAAAAGTGGGCAAAGGGCATGAGCAAGTGATTAGCCAGAAAAATAAAAAGGTCAATAAATGCATGAAAAATGTTTGAAGTCACTAGCCATCAAAGATTTAATCACACTAATTTATAGATCATGTACTCAGAAAATGCCTATTGAGTGTCCAAATGTGTCAGGTCCAGTATTAAATACTGGTAACATAATATCAAATATCATCAATATGAAAAAGAACAGAATAAGCCTTCATTTTATTATCCAAACTTTACAATTTATTCTTTATTCATATTTAAAATGTGCTTATATCTATGTACCCCTCTCTTTGTGTATAGTGCCCCCCCAGTTTAAACTTTCTTCTCCTATTATGTGAAAATGTTGTGGTTTGTCTCATTTATTTCCATCTCTCTTTCCAATCAAAAGCCAGATCAGATCTCTGAAAATATAATCATACTACTTTGCTCCTAAGAAGAGTCCAATGTCTGATGCTTCTAAGATAATTCAGATTCCTAGGGTAGCATTAAGATTCTCCGTAACCTGATCCACTTCCATCCAGATTTCCCACATTCTCCAAAAGTTCTAACTAACATGTGTTGCAGGTTTTTCACTTCGTCTAGGCATTGTTCACCTGTCTCATTCTCCACCCCTAGGGCTTATCTCATTTTTCATGAACATTGATTCTTCTTATGTTATTATCCCTGTTTTCTACCAAATATAAAAAGATTTTCAATCTTTAAGTCACATTTACTTCTAATGCTACTTTAAGTAAATATCCCAGACTATTGATCTCTATTGCCTGAACTTCCAAGGAAAATTTTTTTTGGCGTTTTGCCTTTCATCACTGTAATATCAGTTGTCCTGTTTGTACAGTGTAATTTTCTTCCATTTCTTCCCCAGTGTCTTAGATTTTTAATATTATCTTCAAAGAAGTTTTAGGTCACAGTAAAGCTACGTACAGAATGTAGGGGACTCCCGTATATGCAACATCCTCCCCATTTTCCCCCTTCCCTATTAATAATCTTTTTACATGTGGATGGTACTTTTGTTACAATTGAATTATAAATATTGAAACATAGGTACCAACCATGGTCAATGGTTTACATTTTAGACCATACACTTTTAAAATTTTTTATGAAATTTAGCATGGCCTGAACCCATCATTGCAATATCATGCAGAATACTACCATTGCCCCCTAAATGCCCGCTCTTCAGTCTATTCTATTCCTTCCTCCCCCTACCCTCGGGGCCCATGGTGGCTACCAGGTTTCACTCCTTGAAGGACAGGATTCATCAATACTTCCAACAACGCTGAGGATTGGACTTATTAGTCTGTCTTCCCCTATTATGAACTGCCCATGCTCTCAAGAGACACCCTGCCCTCTGTTTGAGACCATATTGGGCCTCCCCAGCATGGGAGTCCAACTCCTTCCCACTCATTATTTGGGTCTCCCCCCACTGATATAGCACACTGTGACAAAATTATCCCTCACACATTCTGTAGAGGACTGTCCCAGGTGTGCCCTGTCCCAAGTGCCCCCCCATCAACATCCTAAACCAGTAACCCTTCCTTGTCATAGTGCCGTAAGAATTTTTTCTCAACATTGTAGTTTCACTCATGTACCCACAAATCCCCAGTGTTCACAAGCTCCCTCCACCACTTCCCCCAGTTCCATGGATCATCCAAATCATCCTCCCCACCCTACCACCCTGTCAAATTTGCAATGCCCAACCAAATGGTATTCCTAGAACCTTGTCATATCTCTTTACTGCACAACTACTCATTTCTACCTCATCATAGATTTCAACTGTATGGGCATTGGCTCACAAACTTCTTCTCCCTTCCTATTTCCTGTAAACCTATCTTCCAGACTCTAGCTCTCTGAGTTGGCTCTATATGCTTAATTCATATCAGAAAGGTCATGTAATATTTGTCTTTAAAAGCCTGGCTTGCTTCACTCAACATAAGGAAGGTCCACAAGATTCATACATATTATCCCTTGTGTTAGTACCGTGTTCCTTCTTACAGCTGAGTAATATTCCATTGTATGTATGTACCACATTTTGTTTATCCATTCGTCTGTTGATGGACATTTGGGTTTATTCCAACTTTTTGCAATAGTGAATAATGCTGTGAACATTGGTATGCATATATCTGTTCATGTCCTTGCTTTCAGTTCTTCTGAGTATACACCTAACAGTGAAATTGCTAGGTCACATGGCAGATCTATAGTTAGTTTTTTGAGGAACCTTCAAACTGTCCTCCACAATGGCTGGACCATTCTACATTCCTATCAGCATTTGATGAGGGTTCTCATTCCTCCACATCCTCTCCAACACTTGTAGTCTGCTGTTTTTAATGGCTGCCAGTCTAATGAGTATAAGATTGTATCTCATTGTAGTTTTGATTTTCATTTCCCTAATAACTAGTGATGTTGAGCATCTTTTCATGTACTTTCTAGCCATTTGTATTTCTTCTTTGGAGAAGTGTCTGTTCAAATCACTTGCCCATTTTTTAAATGGGTTGTTTGTCCTTTTATTTTTGAGAAATAGGATTTCTTTATATATGCTGGATATTAGGGTCCTATCGATACATGATTACCAAATATTTTCTGCCATTGAATAGGCTGTCTTTTCACTTTCTTGACAAACTCCTTTGAGGTACAAAAGGTTTTAATTTTGAGGAGGTCCCATTTATCTATTTTTTCTTTCACTGCTTCTGCTTTGGGTGTGAAGTTCATGAAGCTATTTCCTATTACAAGGTCTTGTAGATGCTTTGCTGCATTATCTTACAAGTTCTTTATGTTCTTGGCTCTTATGTTTAGATCTTTCATCCATCTTCAGTTAATTTTTGTATAAGTTATGAGGTGGTGTTCCTTTCTCATTCTTTTGGGTATGGATATCCAGTTCTCCAGCACCATTTGTTGAAGAGGCCATTCTCTCCCAGTTGAGTGGGCTTGGTGTCCTTGATGAATATCAGATGACTGTATATGCCAGGATCTATATCAAAACTCTCAATTCGGTTCCACTGGTTAGTATGTCTATCCTTGCGTCAACACCATGCAGTTTTGACCACTGTAGATTTGTATTATGTTTTAAAGTCTGATAGTGTGATTCCTCCAATTTCATTTTTCTTTTTCAATATGTCTTTAGCTCTTTGGGATTTCTTGGTCTTCCAAATAAATTTCATAGTTAGTTTTTTCAATTCAGTGAAAATATTGCATTGATTTTTATTTTATTAGGATTGCAATAAATCTGTAAATTAGTTTGAGTAAGATAGACATCTTAATGACATTTAGTCTTCCTACCTATGAACAGGGAATATTCTTCCATTTATTTATGTCTTCTTTGATATCCTTTATTAGTGCTGTGTAGTTTTTTGTGTATAAGTCATTTACATCTTTAGTTAACTTTATTCCTAGGTATTTAATATTTTAGTACTATTATAAGTGGTATTTTTTATTGATTTCCTCCTCAGATTGCTCGTTATTGGTGTACAGAAATGCTACTGATTTTTGAACATAGATCTTATAACCTGTGACTTTACTGAACTCATTTATAAGTTCTAGAAGTTTTGTTGTAGTTTTCTCAGGACTTTCTATGTATAGGATCATGTCATCTGTGAATAGTGAAATTTTTCCTTCTTCTTTTCCAATTTGGATGCCTTTTATATCTTTTTCTTGCCTAAGTGCTCGAGCAAGTACTTCTAAGACAATGTTAAAAAGGAGTGGTGATAGTGGGCATCCTTGTCTTGTTCCCAATCTTAAAGGGAAAGTTTTTAGGATTTCACTATTTTATATGATGTTAGCTGTGGGTTTTTCATATATGCCCTTTATCATATTCAGAAAGTTTCCTTCTATTTCTATCTTTTGCAGTATTTTTATCAGGAAAGGGTGCTGTATTTTGTTGAATGCTTTTTCTGCATCTATAGAGATGATCGTGTTTTGTTTTTTTTTTTAATCTATTTATGTGTTGTATTACATTGATTGATTTTCTTATGTTGAACCATCCTTGCAAACCCAGGATGAAATCCAGTTGATCATGGTGTATAATTCATTTGATGTGTTGTTGAATGCAATTAGCAAGTATTTTGTTGAGGATTTTAGCATCTAGGTTCATGAGAGGGATTGGTCTGTAATTTTCCTTTCTTGTGGCATCTTTGTTTGGCTTTGGTATTAGGGTAATATTGGCATCATAGAGTGAGTTAGGCACTATTCCTTCTGCTACTATTTTTTGGAAGTGATTAGGGATTGGTGTTAGTTCTTTCCACAATGTTTGGCAGAATTCATCTGTGAAGCCATCTGGTCCTGGGCTCTTCTCAGTAGGGAGGTTTTTGATGACCAATTCTGTCTCTTTTCTTGTGACTGGTCTGTTGAGTTCATCAATTTATTTTTTTTTCAATGTGGGCTGCTTGTGAGTTTGTAGGTATTTTTCCATATCCTTTAAATTATCCTTCTTGTTGGCATATAATTTTTCAAAGTATCCTCTTATAATTATCTTTATTTCTGTGGGGTCGGTGGTGATATCCACTACCTCATTTCTTATTTTGTATATTTGCATCTTCTCTCTTTTTTCCTTTATTAGTCTAGCTAAGGGTTTGTCAAGTTTATTGATCTTCTTGAAGAACAAGCTTTTGCTTTTGCTTTTGTTTATTTTTTATAGTGTTTCCTTGTTTTCTATTTCATTTAGTTCTTCTCTAATCTTTGTTATTTCCTTCTTTTGAGGTTAGTTTGCTGTTCTTTTTCTAATTCCTCCAGGTGTGCAGTTAGGTCTTCGAGTTTAGCCCTTTCTTCTTTTTTGATATATGCATTTATGGCTATGAATTTCCCTCTCAGTACAGCTTTTGCTGCACCCCATAGGTTTTGATATGTTTTATTGTCATTTTCATTCATTTTAAGGTAGTTATTGATTTCTTTGAAATTTCCTCCTTGACCCACTATTTGTCTAAGAGTGTGTTGTTTATCTTCCATATCTTTGTGCCTAATCTGGTTCTCTGGCCCTTACTGATTTCCAGCTTCATTCCATTGTGGCCAGAGGATTTACATTATATAATTTCAATCTTTCTGAATTCATTGAGAATTTTTCTGCAGCCTTGCTTGTGATCTATCTTGGAGAATGATCCATGCGCACTTGAGAAGAATGTATACCCTCTGTATTTGGGTGTAGTGAAGGCCAGGTTTCTTATTGGCATATTTTCTTAATTTCTGTTTATCTGTGAATATTTTGAGCTCTTCATCATTTTTGAATGCCAGCTTTGCTGGATAGAGAATTCTTGGCTGGATGCTTTTTTTCTTTTAGTACCTTAACTATGTCACACCACTGCCTTCTTTCCTCCATGGTTTCAGATGAGAAATCAGCACTTAATCTTATTGAGCTTCTCTTGTATGTGATGGTTCTCTTTTCTCTTGCTGCCTTCAGTATTTTCTGTTTGTCTTGAGCATTGGACAGTTTGGCAAGTATATGTCTTGGAGTAGGCCTATTGGGGTTTATACTGTTTGAGGTGCACTGCACTTCCTGGACATGTATGTCCATCTCCTTCAGTAAGGTTGGGAAGTTTCCTCCAACACTCTTTCTGTCCCCTTTCCCTTTCCTTCTCCCTCTGAGATGCCTATAATGTGTATGTTTGTACATTTTGGGTTGTCATTCAAACCCCTAAGTCCCTGCTGGAACTTTCCTATCTTTTTATGTATCTATTCTAATATCTGTTTGATTTCAGATGTACTTACTTCCACATTTTGCTAATTCTTTCCTATGCCTCTTCAAATTTGCTGTTATGTGCTTCCATTGTCTTTTTGATTTCTTGAATTGTGCCATTCATCATTATCATATCTGTTATTTTTTTATGTATGTTTACAATTTCTTCAGTATGTTCTCCCAGTGTCTTCTTTTTTTTTTTTTTTTAAGATTTATTTATTTATTTACTATTATCCATTTTTACCCTTCCTCCCCCTCGTTTTTGCTGTTTTTGTGTCCATTCACTGGGTAATTCTCTATGTCTGTATCCTGCCCTCTCTTCTTATCCTTCTCCTCCTGTCTTTATTGGGATTTGATCTTGGGAACCTCCGATTTGGGAGAGAGGCATCCTACTACCAGCACCACCTTAATTTCTGGTTTTTCGGCACTTCTCGTCTTGACTCTCCCTTGTCTCACTTTCCTGTTACTTCATCATCTTGCTGCATGGCTCCGTGGGACCTGACATTGCACCTGCTCGCAGGGCCTGATGGCACACCCGCACACAGGGCTTGGGGATCTCACCTGCTCACTGGGCCTGGCAGCGCACCTGCACGTGGGGCCTGTTGGAGCCCCCACACAAGGGGTCTGGTGGCCCGCGTACCTTCTATATTTTTCTTTATTTTTACTAGGAGGTCCACGGGTATCGAACCCAGGTTCCTCCATATGGGAGATGGATGCTCAACCATTTGAGTCACATCTGTCCCCCACCCTCCAGTGTCTTCTTAATATCTTTACTCTCCTCCTTCACTTCATTAAGTTGGTTCATGATATTTGTTAGGAATGCTTTTATAAGTTGTTCGATGTCCTGCATCTCTTTCTAGTTTTTAGTTTTTTCATTGGACTGGGCTATGTCTTCCTGTTTCTTAGTGAGGTTTGTAATTTTTTTTACGGTGTTGTCATCTTTTTATCTTGATGTGTTTATTCAGTTGATTAGCTTTTTTCTGTCTTCTAGAGTCTTATTTAATTGAAGTTTTTGTGTGTAAGTTTTCTCTTTGATATTTGTTCTTCTTGTTCTATTTCCTTGTTTTCTATGTTCCCTTGAAGGAAAAAATTAGGGCTAGAGAAAGTGAAAGAAGTAAGAAAAGAAAAAGAATAATGATAAAAATAATCATAAAGTTAAAAGAGGGACATATAAGGCCTAGGAAAATGAATATTTAACTCATGTAAGCATTGTAGAGTAATAGGAATAAAAATGTGGATTGCCTACAATGAAATGGGAGACCAAATAGAGAAAAATATATAGAATAATGCAAAGGCCAGAATGATGAGGAGAGAGGGAAAGAGAAAAGAAAGGACAAAAAAGAAGAAAAGTTAATGAAAGAAAGAAAGCAGAATAGATGAGATAGAAATAGAAACCGGAAAAACTGGGGACTAAACAAAGAGAGGTGGAATGTAAGAACAACAGGAGAAAGCAGACAATAGAAAGATGAAGGAAGGAAAAGAGATAGCCTTGGTAGACAAAATCAGTATACACAGAAAAGGAGAAATCAAAGAAGAGGAAGCACAGCAAACAAAAATCAAGCCAGAAGTAGCTTGAGCAATTTATCTCATTGTCCAGTTCTCTCAAGATTGATGTTCTGAAGCCTCTTGCTCTGTGGTTTCCCAAAAAAGCTCAGTAAGGATCCTTCCCTTACTAAGCCATTTTTTGTAAGAGAGATGGCAAATGCACATTTAAATCGATGCCATCTTGCCACTCCTCCCATTTATGTATTTCTTAACTTATACATCATCATAATTTACAGATTTAATATTTTACATTTAAAATGGTCATTTTACATTTTCTCAATATCCCTGGGCTTTGAAAAAAAGTTGTGTCAAAAACTGTTTGCTACAGCGGTTTATATTTGTATAAATGTTATAAGATTTATACTTTATGATTCTTTTCACAGCATTTATTATTTCCTTATTTCTGAAACTATAAATAAAAGGGTTTTATAAAATATTGACTTCAGTGCAAAAAATAGCAACAAGTACATCCTTTTTTTCGTCTTTAACTGAACTTAGTTGAATGTATTCAAAAAGAAGAGAACTATAGAATTTTGAGAGAGAGAGAAAGTGGGACTCACAAATTGATAAGGCTTTTCCTCTTCCCTCTTTGGATTTCATTTTGAATGTAGTGAAAAGGATGTAAAGATAAGAGAAAAGGATTATGTTATTAGTAAATATTTGAATTGACCCTGCCAGGATGGATAGCATTAGTTCATTGATAAAGGGCTCAACACAAGAAAGTCTGTACAATGGAAGCACATCACAAAAAAGTGGTTGATTTGATGAGATCCACAAAAAGTTAAACTAAAGTGGAACCCTACATGAATCATGGAATGCACACAACCAGCTATATAGGTCCTGATAACCATCTGAATACAGAGTTTCTCCGACATTCTGGTATGGTACTGCAGTGGGCTGAATATTGCCACATCTCTGTCATAGGCCATTTTTGCCAGAAGAAAGCAGTCTGCAGTATCAATAAGACAGAAAAAATTAAATTGTGCCATGCATTCATAGAGAGAAATCATTCTGTTTTCTGAAAAGTTCTCTAACATGTTGGGGGTAATAGCAGAAGAACAGGAGGAGTCCATCGGAGCCAAGTTGCCCAGAAATAAGTACATTGATATGTGAAGATGGCACTCCATATAGATCAATGCAATGAAACTGAGGTCCCCACCATGATTATCATATAGAGGACAAAGAACACCATAAAGGTAACGGTCTGCAGCTCTGGTCCATCCTTAAATCCTATGAGGATAAATTCATTGGTCACGGACTGATTATCTTTGGTCATCTCCACATTCTCTGTAGAGATAGGAATTATGGAAAAATGAGATTCTAATATAGAATGTGTCTAATTTCCCTTAAAATTTCCCTTTGCACAATAGGCAGAGGAGTTTCTTCTATCGTCTTCTGCTGTTTTTTGAATACAGGTACATATACTTCAGGTAAAATATTTCCCCTAAGTTTCAGTTCTATGCTCTCAAGCTATGACTCAAGAGTTCATAGGAATATTTTAATGAATACAAAGAGAGTGCTTATAGTAGTAAAACTTTGCAGTCTGAATGTATTAGAGGATATAGTCTATAGACCTAGGATACCCATATTTTTTTCAGTATCTGCAAATAATTTCAATGTGAATTTTGCAGTGAATATCTTTTTAGCATCCTTAAAAGCAATTTCCCTCTACATGCATTTTTTCCACTGAGGATAATTTTTCATATACTATCCCATTTGGATTATGTTTGAAAATGGCATATAATAGATACTTTAATTTTTATATGTATATTTAGCTTTATTGGATTCTCAAACAAATGCCATGCAATTTCTTGGCTTAAACAATGGAATTTTATTGGCTCACAATTTTGAGGCTCATTGAAGTTCAAATGAAGGTATCATTATGGAGATACTTTTTTGTGAAGACTGGAGATCTTGGGTTGGCTCAGGTGAGGCTTTATCCTGTACTCCTCTATCATATGACAAATGCACATGGCATTCCCTCCTGGCCTCTACCTTCTCTTTTGTGTTCTGTTGATGTTTAGCTTTTGGCTTCTCATTCTGTGGCTTTTTTCTATCTGTCTGGATTTTATTCTTCTTATAAAGGGCTTAGGTAATAGGATTAAGACCCATTCTGATTCAGTTTGGCCACAGCTGAACTGAAGTAACTTCATCAGAAGGTCCTACATACAATGGGTTCACCATCACAGGAGTGGATTATGTTTAAGAACATGTTTTTCTTGGTTACATAGCTTCAAACTACCACAGTCCCTTCTCTGGGCCCCAGAAAGACATGTTCATTCTGCCTGAAAATAAATTCATTCCATTACAATGCCCTAAAATCCTTATACCATTTCAGAAACAATACGAAGTGCAAAGTCTCCTCAATATCTGTTATGGGTGTGGTCTGTCCTTGGACACAAATACCCTCTGTCTGTGGAACTGTGAAACCTACAGAACAAGTTATCAAACTCCAATATACAATGGAGGGACATATATAGAAGAAATATTCCCATTCCAGAAAGGAGAAATTGTTAAGAAAAAAGGGTCTTGTGTCCCAATCAATTCTGAAACCCATCAGGGAAAGTTCTACTAGGTTACAACATCTGAGAATTATCTGCATATGTTTTGTCCTCCATTCCTGATGGAGTGGCAGCCGCATCCCTTCCATGTACTTGCACAGCAGGCATCTCCTGAAACATTGTGGTGTAATCTCCAATCTTTTTGAACATTGGGATGGCCACAGGGCTGTCTGATTCCTGAGGGGTAAGCTCCACCACTCTGAATAACAGGATAGTCACCAGGCTCTCTGCAAATGCAAGGCATAGACAATACCATCTCCAAGCTTGGCAGTGGTAGCACTCTTTCTGCACCACAGGGCAAAGACCTCCCCTTCCAAGAACAAGAGCAGATGCCTTGCCCCTTCCAAGCCCAAGGGTGGATCTACCCTTTTCACACACGTAAGTGGGCCTGTTCTCTTGGTCTGAGGAGATTTCATTGGTCCAGCCTTCAGCTGCATGGTTTTGCTATTGAAGTTCTCCTACCTCCAATTTTTCTTTCTCTTTCTCTTTCAACCCTGGCTGGCAGATTCTGCTCACACATATTTGAAACAAGCCTGTGGGCTTTGCATGCACTTCACAGGGGTTAAACCTATCAGACAGTAAAACTCTCCCAGATATTTCCTGCATAACTGGCTTTCCAATCCTGACTTCCTCTGAAATGCCAAGCTATATCCATGTTCAGTTAAATCCTCACATGGAGAACTCTTTCCACCAGGGACTCACTTTCTGGAAACTCAGGGAGGTCCCTGATAGAGTCACTTCTGGTCTAGAGCACACTCTCTGGGTAGGCTCAGAATTTTCCAGACCATCAATTTCTGGTTTCCTTGTACTTAAGAGTTCAGTTTTCAGCTGATCCCTTTCCTCTGGCATTTTACTCTAAGCTGCAAGGAAAAACAAGGATGAACTTTCTACACATAGCTTGGAAAATTCCTTAGCTATGTACTCATGTTCATTACTTTCAAATTCTGTCTTCCACCCAACATCCGAGCTCAATTTTGTCAAGATCTGCACTGATTACAAACAAGGATCACCTTTCCTCCAGTTTCCCATATTACATTCTTCATTTCTGTCTAAGTTCTTATAAGAAGTACATTTAGCATCTATGTTCCTACCCACAGTCTTTTAAAAGCAATATAAGCTTTTTCTATCAAGGATCTTATTACTCTTCCACCTTCTATCCATTACCCAATTCCAAAGCAATTACACATTTTTGGTCTTTGCAAAAGAAGCACCTCACTTTCCTGGTACCAAAATCTGTTCTAATTTCCTTGGTTCCTCATGCAAATACTATGTAATGGATTGGTTTAAATAACAGGAATTTATTCACACAATTTTGATGCTAGGAAAACCCTAAATTAAGGCATCATTAATGCAATGCTTTCTTCATGAGCACTGGCATTCTGGACCTGTCTGCTATTGAAATTTTGTCCTGGGCTCCTCTGTCACATGCTGATGAATATGGCACCTTCTCCTAGACTCTCCCTTCTCTTTTGAGTTCCACTGATGTTTAGCTTCTAGCTTCTCCCTTTCTGGCTCTCTGTCTGTCTGAATTTTGTTCTGCTTCTGAAGGAATCCAGTAATTTATTAAGAAGCAACTTAATTGAGTTGAACCACAACTTAACTGAAATAACCTTCTCAAAAAGTCCTACTTACAATTGGCTCATATCCACAGAAGTGTATTAAATTTTAAGAATATGTTTTTCTTGGGCACTGTATTAGTCAGCCAAAGGGGTGCTAATGTGAAATACCAAAAATGGGTTGGTCTTTATAAAGGGTATTTATTTGGGGTAGAAGTCCACAGATACCAGGCCATAAAGTGTTAAGTTTCTTCTCACCAAAGTTCATTGCCACGTGTTGGAGCAAGACAGCTGCTGACGTTTGCCAGGGTTCAGGCTTCTTGTGTTCCTCTCTTCCTGGGGCTGCGTTTCTCTCCGGGCTTAGCTCCTCTGGTTCCTCCACAAGGTCAGCTGTAGACTATCAGCCGAACGACTCACTTCTCTTCTGGGGCCTTTCTCCAACATCAAAACTGCTTCTCAAAAACTGCCTCCTCTGTCCTTTGCCTTGCCTTTTATATTCAATTCCCCCACCCACCAAGGTGTGGGGCCCAACGCCCTACTGATGTGGCCCAATGCCCTAATCATAACTTAATCATGCCCAAATTAACAGATCAGTTTACAAGCATGATCCAATTATATTTTTGGAATTCATAATTACATCAAACTGGCCAATGGCTACAGGCACATAGCTGTAAACTATCACATAATCTTAGGAAGTGCATATAGATCATAAAGGATGAAGGAGGGTACAGTTAATCCTTAATGAAGGATCCTGGAAAGCTCAGAAATTAAATGTTCACATTTTATTTAATAAGTAATTTATATATATTACCTTCATATTAAACTAACCCATTGTGGAAAATATTCATGACTAGGCAGAGCAAAATCTGAGACTACTTGTTGATAAAATATAATATTATCTCCATTTTCTAAATATATACATTTTTTGCTTTAATAGTCTTCTTGATGTTCTAATATTGTTAGATTTGTTACCATAACCTCATAATGGTGAACAAATTGTGATTTTCAAATACCCATTATGTCCCCTTCCACTTGTTCCACAGAGATTCCTCCTAAGATTTTACACTTATCACAAAATAGTTTCCTACTATTTTATCACATTTCCTTGATCATTTTCAGATCTATGTATCTTTATTGGAACTCAGAGGCCATAATGCCTATTGCTGACAGATGAAACAAACTGTTTCTAGGAAAACTTAAAATTTTGATACCTCTAAGATAGATCCAAATTGCTTAGGGTAATGTTCTCTATTCACTTACATTTTCATTTCTCACTTTCAACAGCTGCATTTCCTGCTTTGTCCATCTGACAACCCATTGCTCACCTACCCACTACATCCATCCCAAGTATCACATTCATTTCCACAGTGATTCTGCTCATGCAATTGTTTCTGTATTTCTTATCCAAATATTGCTATTATATCCATCCATTATTTAAGGCATATTTTTATATAATGCTACTTACTAAAATTTAACTAAACATTCCAGACCACACAGATCTCCATTTTCCAAACCATCATGCATGTTTTATATACACAAAGCAATCTAAGATAATTTACATTGCTATTCTTTATACTTAATGGACAATTTTCTTATTTGAATGTGGCATTGAGATTAATGGTGGCATATTGCTTTGAAGACATACAAGATTTGGAAAAATAAGCCTATTAAGCATTAACTAAATAACTATTAGAACTTTATTGAAGCTTCTTCACAGAATCATGGAGATTCAATTTGTCTATATTTCTTGTTTCCCGCTATAAAACTTTAAGTGAACAATGAAAAAAAAAAAAAGACAAAGAATATGATCCAAATACTTAAACATGTTTCCCAAGACAGAATATAACAGAATCATTTCTCTCTAGATTGATTTGTGATGTGATTTTTACAATATCATTGGCTTGGCTTCAGTACAAGATTTTGTTTTCTGTCATCTGTATATTGATTCTTGAAATAATATGAAGTTAAAACTATTGTAGATTTATCAAACTTTTAAAAAACAAATCAATTTTATTGATACATATTAATAAAGCATAAAATTCAACCAAATTGTACAATCAATGGTATTTGGTATAATCACCTAGTTGTGTGTTCATCAGTTCAATAATTATTAGAATATTTTCATTATTTCAGAAATAACAATAATAAAAAACAGACAAACAAGAAAATCCTCATCTCTCAATCTCTGTTTTCCCTGTTGTACATAGCTGCTATTTCTGGCTATTCTTTCACAATTTATTTGTATATTAAACAGTTTTATTGAGATATATTTGCATAGCATATGAACTATCCAAAGTGTATAACCAATGGCTTTTAGTATAATCACAATATTGTACATTCATCATCACAAGAATTTTGGAACAAACTTATTATTGCAAAAAGAAAGACTCCACACACCTTAGCATTCCTTCCACAGCCCTACATAACCACTAATCTCATTTCATCTTTATAAATTGATTTATATTTACTTTTCATATAAATAGAATCATACAATACGTAGTACTCTGAGTCTGGTCTCCTTTACTTAGTATAAAGTTGTTTCTTTTATCTGATATTAACATTTTGGAATATTAAACTATATTTTTTCAGCTTCAAAAAAATGGTTTTATATATGCAATTTTTACCCATGTTCATATTTCACATAATATATTTCATTCATAATAGGCTAATCATACAGTATTTGTCCTTTTGTGTCTGGCTTGTTTCACTCAACATAATGTCCTCCAGTTTCATCCATGTTGTCATATGCTTCACAACATCATTTCTTCTTACTGCTGCACAATATTCCATTGTGTGTATACACCACAATTTCTTTATGCATTCATCAGTTGATGGACACCTGGATAGTTTACAACTTTTGGCTATCATGAATAACATTGCTATGAACATCAGTGTGCAGATGTCTATTTGTGTTCCTGGTTTTAGTTCTTCTGGGTATATACCTAGCAATGGTTTTGCCAGGTCCCATGGCAAGTCTGTATTCAACTTCCTTAGGAACTGCCAAACAGTCCTCCACAATGGCTGTACCATTCTACATTCCCACCAACAGTGAAAAAAAGTTCCTTTCTCTCCCAATCCTCTCCAACTTTTACAGTTTTCCAGTTTTTAATAGTGGCCAGGCTAATAGTTGTGAATTGATATCTCATTGCAGTTTTGATTTGCATTTCCCTAATCCTTACTGATGTTGAACATTTTTTTCATTTGTTTATTCACCTTTTGTATTTCTTCTTTGGACAGTTGGCTTTTCAAGTCTTTTGCCCATTTTTTAACCATGTAGTTTTTTTTTATTGTTGAATTGTATTATCTCCTTATAAATCATGGATTTAAACCATTATCAGATATGTGTTTGCCAAGTATGTTCTACCATTAGGTCAGCTGTCTTTTCACTCTTTTGACAAAGTCTTTTGAGGTGCAAATTATTTAATTTTGAGGAAGTCCCATATATCTACTATTTCTTTTGTTGCTCATGCTTTGGGTGTAAAGTTTAAGAAACTAGCACCTACCACAAGATCTTGAAGATGTTTTCCTACATTTTCTTCTAGGAGTTTTATGGATGTCGTTTATAATTAAGTCCTTGATCCATTTTGAGTTAATTTTTGTATAAATTATGAGATAGGGATTATCTTTCTTTCCTTTGGATATGGCTTCCAGTTCTCCCATCACCATTAATAGACTGTTCTAGTCCAGTTGAGTGAGCTTAACATTTTTGTCAAAAATCACTTGACTGTCAATGTGAGGGTCAATTTCTGAGTTCTCGATTCAGCTCCATTGGCCAATCTGTCTGTCCTTATGCTGTTTTTTCCATGGTAGCTAAGTAATATGCTTTAAAGTCAGGAAGTGAAATTCCTCCAACTTTGTTCTTCCTTTTTAAGACATTTTTTAGATACTTAGGGCCCCTTACCTTTCCAAATAAATTTGATTATTGGCTTTTCAATTCCTGAAAAAGGCTGTTGGGATTTTTATTGGAATTGCATTGAATCTGTAAATCAGTTTGGGTAGAATTGACATCTTAATGATATTGAGTCTTCCAATCCATCAACATGGAATCTTTGTCCACTTGTTTAAGTATTTTTTAGTTTCCTTTAGCATTGTTTTATATTTTTCAGAATATAGGTCCCTTATATTATTGGTTAAGTTTATTCCTAAGTATTTGATTGTTTTAGTCACTATTATAAATGGAATTTTTTTTCTAATTTCCTCCTCATATTGCATATCAGTAGTATATAAAAGTGCTATTGATTTTTGTGTATTAATCTTTTGTCCTGCCACTAGGCCGAATTTGTCTATTAACTCTAGTAGCTTTGTTGTTGAATTTTCAGGATTTTATAGATATAGGATCATGTCATATGTGAATAGTGAAAGTTTTACTTCTTCCATTCTTATCTGGGTGCCTTTTAATTTCTTTTTCTAGCCTGATTGCTCTAACTAGAACTTCTAGTACAATACTGAATAATAATGGTGACAGTGGGCATTTTTGTCTTGTTCCTGATCTTAGTGGGAAAACTTTCAGTGTTTCACCATTGAGTTCAATGATAGCTGTAGGTATTTCATATATGCACTTTACCATATTGAGAAACTTCCTTCTATTCCTATATTTTGGAGTGTTTTTTTAATCAAGAAAGGTTCTGTATTTTGTCAAATGCCTTTTATGCAACACTAGAGAGGATCATATGATTTTTCTTCTTCTATTTATGGATGTGGTTCTTTATACTAATCGATTATCTTGTGATGAACCACCCTTGCATACCTGGGATAAAACCCACTTGATCTTGGTTTATAATTCTTTTAATGTGATTTTGGATTCAGTTTGCAAGTATTTTGTTGAGGATTTTTTCTTTTATATTCATTAGTGATATTGATCTGTAATTTTATATTTCATAGTATCTTTATCTGGTTTTGGTATAAGGGTTATATTGGCTTCATAGAATAAGTTTGATAGCATTCTTTCCTGTTCAAATTTTTGGAAGAGCTTGAGCAAGATTGGTGTTAGGTCATCTTTGAAATGATTGGTAGAATTCACCTGTGAAGCCCTCTGGTCTTGGTCTTTTTGTCTTCTATTTCTTATAGAGTCAGTGTAGCTGGTTTGTGTGTTTCTAGGAATTTGTCCATTTCATCTACATTTTCTAGTTATTTTGGCATACAGTTGTTCATAGTATCTGTATTAGTCTGCCAAAGGGGTGCTGATGCAAATTACCAGAAATCTGTTGTTCTTTATAAAGGGTATTTATTTTGGGTAGAAGCTTACAATTACCAGACCATAGAGCGTAAGTTTTTTCCTTCACCAAAGTCTGTTGCCGCTTGTTGGAGTAAGACAGCTGCCGACTTTTGCCTAGGTTCGAGCTTCTTGGGTTTCTGTCTTCTTGGGACTCCGTTTCTCTATGGGTTCAGCTCCTCTGATTCCTCCACAAGGTCAGCTGTAGACTATGAGACTCTCTAGGCTTTGCCTATCTCCACAAGAACAGCTGTAAACTATCAGGAGAATGGCTTGTCTCTATCCCAGGGCCTTCTCTCCTTCCTCACAACCAAGCTCCTCCGTCTGCTTGCTACCCAGGCTCCAGCATCAAAACTCCAACATCAAAAACTACTACAACTCTATCCTTTGCCATGCCTTTTATATTTGATTCCCTACCCACCAAGGGGTGGGACTTAACGCCCTACTGATGTGGCCCAGTCAATGCCCTAATCATAACTTAATCATGCCCAGATTAACAGACCATTTTACAAGCATGATCCAATATCTATTTTTGGAATTCATGACTATATCAAACTGCCAAACTGCTACAGTATCCTCTTATGATCTCTCTTATTTCTGCTCGGTCACTGATAATGTCCCCATCATATTTCTGATTTAATTTATTTGTGTCTTCTCTCTTTTTCTATGTCAGTCTAGCTAAGGATTTGTCGATTTTATTGATCTTCTCAAAGAACCAACTTTTGGTTTTGTTGATTATATTGATTTTTTTCTCAATTTCATTTATTTCTACTCTGATCTTTACTGTTTTATTCCTTCAGTTTGGCTTGGGATTATTTTGCTGTTCTTTTTCTAGTTCCTCCGGGTGTGCAGTTAGATCTTCAACTTTAGTTCTTTGTTCTTTTTAAATGTAAGCCTTGAGAGTTATAAATTTCCCACTCAGCACTGCCATTGAGGTGTTCCCTGGGTTTTGACATGTTGTGTTCTCATTTTCATTTGTCTAAAGATATTTGCTGAATTCTTTTGCAATTTCTTCTTTAACCCAGTGATTATTTAAGAATGTGTTGTTTAATCTCCATTTGTATATGAATTTTCCCTTTTTTCTTCCATTATTGATTTCTATCTTCATTCCATTATAGTCAAAGAAAGTGTTTTGTATAATTTCAATCTTTTTAAATTTATTGTGACTTGTCTTGTGACCTGACATACGGTCTATCTTGGAGAATGATCAATGAGCACTGGAAAAGAATGTATATCCTGCTGTTTTGAGGTGCAATGCTTTATAGATGTCTGTTAGGTATAATTCATTTATCATATTATTCAAGCTCTCTGTTTATTTCTTTTCTGTCCAGATGTTCTACCTAATACTGAGAGCAGTGTATTAAAGTCTCCAACTATTATTGTAGAGGCATCTATGTCTCCCTTCGGTTTTGCCAGTGTGTGCCTCATGTATCTTGGGGCACTCAGGTTAGGTGCATAAAAATTTAGTACAGTTATTTCTTTTTGGTGAATTGTCCCCTTTATTAATATATAATGACCCTCTTCATCCCTATAACATTTGCATTTAAAATCTATTTTGACCAATATTAATATCACTACTCCAACTCTTTTTTGGTTACTATTTGCATTAAATATCTTTTCCCAACCTTTCACTTTTAACCGCTTCTGTCCTTATATTTGAGGTACATCTCTTGTAGAAAACATACCATTGGCTCATATTTTTAAAATCTATTCTATCAGTCTATGTCTTTTGGTTGGAGAGTTCAAGCCATTAACATTCAATGTTATTACTGTACAGGCATTAGTTACTTCATCCATTTTGACTTTTGGCTTTCTGTTGTCATATCATTCTATTGTCTTTTTACCCTTTAATTTACCCTCTCTAATAATCATCATTTCTACACTCTTCTCCAAATCTTTTGCCTCTGTTTGTCCTTTCTGGCTGCATCCCTTCACTACCTCTTGTAATTCTTTTTTTTTTTTTAAGATTTATTTATTTATTTATTTACTTTTATCCATTTTTACCACCCCCACCCCCGTTTAAGCTGTTTTTGTGTCCATTCTTTGGGCAATTCTCTGTGTCTGTTTCCTGCCATCTCTTCTCCTCCTTCTCCTCCTGTCTTCACTTGGGATTCAATCCTGGGAATCTCTGATGTGGGAGAGAGGCGTCCTACTGCCTGCACCACCTTGGTTCCTGGTTTTTCAGCACATCTTGTCTTGGCTTTCCCTTGTGTCTCTCTCCTGTTAGTCATCATCTTGCTGTGTGGGTCGGTGGGGCCTAATGGTGCACCTGCTTGCAGGGTCTGATGACGCACCCACGTGCTGGGCCTGGGGGGCTCACCCACTTGCGGGTCCTGACAGGCCCCACCCCCACGGGGTCTGACCGTGCACCCACATGTGGGACCTGGTGGCCCCCGTGCCTTCTATATTTTTTCTTTGTTTTTTACCAGGAGGTCCCAGGGATCGAACTCAGTTCCCTCCATATGGGGGACTGATGCCCAACCATTTGAGCCACATCTGCCTTCCTCTTGTAATTCTTTTTGTTATGTATTCTATCGGTCTTTGTTTGTCTGTGAAGATTTTGAACTCACCCTCATTTTCGAAGGACAGCTTTGCCAAATACAGAATTCCTGGCTGGCAGGTTTTCTCTTTCAGTACCTTAAAAACATCAAAACATTTTCTTTTGTCCTCCATGATTTCTGATAAGAGGTTGGCACTTAATCTTATCAAGTTTCCCTTGTATGTGATGCTCTGCTTTTCTCTTGCTGTTTTCAGAATCCTCTCTTTATCTCTGATATTTGTCGTTCTGAAAGTAGATATCTCAGGGTAGCTGTATTTGGAATTATTCTGTTTGGCATTTTCTATCCTTCTTGGATATAGGTATTTATGTGTTTCATAAGGGTAGAGAAGTGTTTAGTATTATTTACTCAAATATTCTTTCTGTCCCTTTTCCATTTTCCTCTTCTTCTGAAACACAAATAATGTATATATTTTTGCGTTTCATGTTGTCATTCAATTCCCTGAGACCCTGTTCCAATTTTTCACTTTCTTCTCTTTGTTTTCCTGTCTTTTCCAGTTCAGATGTTCTGTCTTTGAAGTCACTAATTCTCTCTTTGAGCAATTAAAATCTGCTGTTATGTGTCTCTAATGTATTTTTAATCTCATCTACGTGTCTTTCATTCCAAAAAGGTCTGTTACTTTTCTTTGCGGACTTTAAAATTGTTCTTTATGCTCACTCAGTGTCTTCTTTAATCGTTTATCTATTTAGTCATATTCCCTTTCAATTCTTTAAATCGATTTAGGAGAGTTGTGTGATTATTATTGATTAATTTTCTAAATCCTGTAACTCTTCAGGATATTTGGTTTGTCCTTTGGCTGGGCCAACTCTTCTTGTTTCCTAGTATGGTTTGTAATTTTTTGCTGATATCTAGGCATCTGAATATGTTGATAAATTTACTCTGATGGCCAATTTCTATCTCTTGCCTATGGCTAATTTTTTTTTTGTCACAGCTCTTCTTTGATAGTTGGTTCAACTTATTCTAAGTCTTTAAAATTGTTCAGCTTAAGGTATCAAAATCTGGCCAAGGTCTCACTAATGGGGTCCAGATTTTCTCCCAGAAGTTAGAGAACAAAGAGACCCAATTGCAGTTTTAGTCCATGCAATTTCCAGACAGGCCAGAAGATAGTGTTCAATTGCACACCTTTTCACAGAGATGTATTCTCTCCATTTTCTTTTGCTTTGGTTTGGCCAGAGCCAAGATTCAAAGTGGGCTCCTCTGCACTAATTTATTTAACAAAAGCCCCCCAACTCTCCATCCCTTTTTCCTTGTAACAGCTGACAGGGGGGAAGAGGTTTACCCTCCTCTCAGCTGCAATGAGCTATAGGTTTTACCCTAGCTTAATATCTTTGGGACGAGAAAGGGGAGCCCTTCCCAGCAGCTGGGATGTTTAGTAACTCTCAGTTTGTTGTTTTGTGTTCTTTGTCTGTCTTTCCCTCATCCTCCTCGGAGTTGTGAAGCACTGTCCTGGTTGCTGACCCCCAAAGAAGGTCCCTCAAGCAGTTTTTGGCTCTTTTTCCATTGTTTTTGGGAGAGAGCTGAGCCTTGTCTGCCTAATCTGAAGTCATCTTCCCATAATCCCTTTATCACACGTTTTATTATTTGATAGGTCTCTTTCAATATTTTCTTGCCAATTTACATGACAGATTTTTTCATCTGTTTACCTTTTTCTTCATAATCCGCTTCTGATATTTTAACTATAATTACATCAAACTCTCAATTCATGAAAAAATAATCGGACTAGCATTAGAAATGTATTGTAGATCATTAAACAAAATAAAATATATGCCTTAATGATTCGATAAATAATGGTGAAAAATGGAAGTAATATAAAATATGAGAAAATATAAATGAGAAAATGAGAAAATATAAATGCATATGAGATTTCAAAATAGGAAGTTTCTAAGCAACAATATAATCAAAGTAATGCACAAGGAATGATCTATAGATATGAACACTTAAAATGAAAATTTTTGTAAATCACAAAACATCATAAACAAAATTAGTATAAAATGATACATATACAAGATTAATAGCCTTTTAAAAATATCTTTTCTAAAGAAGCTTTAGATCACATAAATGTTACATCATGGGTATGTTACCGTACCCATTCCCCCTTCTATGAGTTCCCACATTAGCAACATCTTTCATTAGTGTGGTACATTTGTTACAGTAGATGGATATATAGCCAAGTACTAGAGTTTAAATTATAATTTATACTTTACCCTGAACAATTTTACAGGTTTTTACAAAATGCATAATGACTTGTACCCATCATTGCAAAGTCATACAGTACAATTCCAATGTCCCCAAAATGCCCCCATGTATCACCTATTCTTCCCTCTCCCTCCCGTAAGAACCTCTGTTGCCATTGCTTTTATATCAAAGATACAAGTTCCGTTTGCCGAAATATTACAAAAATCATAGCTTCAATGAAAAAGTAGGCAAAGGACATAAGCAAGAGATTTTCCAGAAAATTAAAAAGGTCAATAAATGCATGAACAATGTTTAACTTGATTAAGTCACTAGCAGTCAAGGATTTAATCAAACTAATTTATATATCATGTATTCAGAAAATGCTTATTGAGTGCCCAAATGTGTCAGGCACAGTTTTAAATACTGATAACATAATATAAAATATCTTCAGTTCACAAAATAACAGAATAAGCCTTCATTTTATTATCCAAAAGTTATAATTTACTCTTTATTCATCTTTAAAATGTACTTATATCTGTGTACTCCTCTCCTTTTGTATAGTGTACCCCAGTTTCACTTATTATTTGAACTATTGTGTTTATTCTTATTTATTTTAGTCTCTCTCATCTAAAGGCAGTAAAGATTTCTGAAAATATAATCATACTACTTTCCTCCCAAGAAAAGTTCAATGGTTGATGCTTCTAAGAAAAATTTCAAAATCCTATGGCAGCATTAAGATTTTTAGTAACCTGTTTCATTTCCATCCAGATGCCCCACATTCTCCAAAAGCTCTAACTAACATTTGTTGCTGTTTTTTCACTTTTTCAAGGCATTGCTCAACTGCCTCATTCCCCACCCCCAGGGCCAATCTCATTTTCATAAACATTGATTCTGCTTATGTTATTATTCATGTTTTCCACCAAATATAAAAAGATTTTAATTCTTTAAGTCGCATTTACTTCTAATGCTACTTTCAGTAAATATAACAGACTATTGATCTCTGTTGCCTGAACTCCCAAGTATATTATATGCACCCAGCACAATCTAGAGTGTTGTAGCAGTTTGATATTGTTTATGAATTACAAAAATAGGTATTGGATTATGTTTGTAAACTGGTCTTTTCCTCTGGGCATATTAGATTATATTGGATTCAGAGGTTTCACTTTTACTTGATTAAATAATGATTAAGTCTTTGATTGGGACACATCAATAAGATATTGAGTCCCTGCCGCTTTGGTGGGCAGGTGCTCACAGAGAAACTGCACTGCAGAGAAGGGAGGTTGGAGTTTTAATGCTGGAGCCTGGACAAGTAAATACACAGAGAAGCAGATACATGAGAAAAGAGAGACATGGCAGAGGCCCCAGGAAGAGAGATGAGCCGTTCGCCTGATAGTCTACACCTTGCCTTGTGGAGAGAGCAGAGCAGCTGAGCCTGGAGAGAAATGAGCCCCAGAAAGAGAGCAACCCAGGAAGCCTGAACTCTTGCACATGTTGTCAGCCATCTTGCTCCATTATGTGGCAACAGACTTTGGTGAGAGAAGTAAGTTATGCTTTATGGCCTGGTAACTGTAACCTTCTATCCCAAATAAATACTTTTTATAAAAGCCAACAGATTTCTGGTATTTTGCATCAACATCCTTTTGGCTGACTAATACAAGGGTCTTGTGTATAATCTGCATTGTTTTCTATTCATATATGTTTGTATGATATGCTTATTGTATTGTAAACATTTTGAGATTAACTAGTAAATTAAGTTACTATGCATGTAGCTGTAAAATGCTAGGAGGAAATGGAAGTACTTATCCAAATCCCAGCCCTACTGCTGGGGGACCTAGATTAATTTGGGTTAGCTACATTTCACACTGTGAGTTTTTACTCTGGAAAAGCATGAAAAATCGTGCCTAACTCACTGTACGTAACTTATGTAAGAGTTCTAATTTAGTGCCTAACAGATAGTAGGTTCTCAGGTTTTTTTTTTCCTTTCATTTTGCACTTCTAATTAAAAAGTTTTCCAGGTACTTGCACAGCATCTCTTTTTTCTGGTATTGATATGCTTATAAAAATAATGTGTATTGGAAGCAGTGTAAGTTAGTGGTATTCCTAATAACAAGACAAGTAATGACACCAGGGAAATAAACCATTTTTTAAATTGATGTATTCAAGAAATGCTCTATTGTGCACGATGGACCACTAGTGAAACTACATGAAAACATTAAAATCCATAGGGATTTCAAAATAAATTGCATCATTTTAATAACAGAGTGACAAAACAAAATTATAAAGATATTTTCCTTCTGACAGCTTGAAAGGATGAATAGCTCAGATGAGAGATAAAAATGTCTGTAACTTGAGAATCCATACTCTGCATGAATCCACATTCAAACATAATCCCTAAAACAAAAACAAAGTTGAGAATCAAACTCAAAAGTACTGTTTAACATCAGATGGATGGTGTTGTATATGAGGGTTTAATATTTGAAAACTTGGAAAACCTTGAGTTTGTAAGATTAGGGATTCCATATATTTCCCAATCTTATTAAGTGTCTTCTTAGGATTTCTTGAAATTGTTGAAAAGTGAAAGTAATTGCACCCTGACACAATTTATGAACTCAGGAGTAATAATTTACTTTTGCTGTGTTGAATTTTAGTTTAGATTTTGAAATACATCTCAGTAGAAACTCTCCTATCTGAACAAAAATATTCCTTTATATATTGCTTAACTTACACATCACCATAATTTACAGATTTAATATTTTACTTTCAAAAAGGCATTTTACATTTTCTCAAAATCTTTGGGCTTTAAAAAATGTTATGGTATCAAAAACTGTTTGCTACAAGGGTTTATATTTGTCTCAGAATGTTATGAGTTTTATATTTTACGATTCTTTTCACAGGATTTATTATTTCTTTATTTCTGAAACTTTAAATAAAAAGGTTCAATAAAGGAATGAATGACTTGAGTGTAAAAAATAGCAATAAGTACATCCTTATTTTCCTCTTTAACTGAACTTGGTTGAACATATTAAAAAAAAAGAGAACCATAGAATTTTGAGAGAGAGAGAAAGTAGGACTCACAAGTTGATAAGGCTTTTCCTCTTCCCTCTTTGGATTTCATTTTGAAAGTAGTGAAAAGGATATAAAGATAAGACCCGAGTGCTGTGATATTACTAAAAATTTGAATTCACCCTGTCAAGAATGGTAGCATCAGTTCATTGATTTAGGAGTCATCACAACAAAATCTGTACAAGGGAAACACATCACAAAAAAGTGGTTGATTTGATGAGATTCATAGAAATTTAACCTAAAGTGTAACCCTACATGAATCATGGAATGCACATTAGCAGCTCTATAGACCTCTATAATCTTCTGGATGCAGAGTTTCTTTGACATCTTGGTGTGGTACTGCATTGGACTGCATATTACCACATACCTGCGATAGGCCATTGCTGCCAGAAAAAAGTATCTGCAGTTTCAGCAACACAGAAAAAATAAAATTGTGCCAAAATTCATAGAGGGAAATCATTCTGTATTCTGAAAAGAAGTTCTCATGCACAGGAGCAGCAGGAATCCATCAGAGCCAAGTTTCCCGGAAAGAAGTCCATTGGTGTGTGAAGACGATGTTCCATATAGGTCAATGACAGCAAATCAAGATTGCCCACCATAGTGATCAGATAGATAGCAAAGAACACCACAAACAGAAGGGGCTTCAACTCTGGCTAATATTTAAATCCTATGAGGATAAATTCATTTGTTATGGACTGGTTATCTTTGGTCATCTCTACATTCTCTGTTGAGATAAGAATTATGGAGAAATAAGATTCCAATATACAATGTGTCTAATTTTCCCTTCACATTTCCCTTTGCTCAATAAGCAGAGAAGTTTCTTCAATCGTCCTCTGTTGTATTTTACAAAAATTTATTGCAGTATGTATTTCATACATGAACATACATATACAATAAGCATATAGTAAAAGTTGTGACCTTACAAAACAAACATGCATAACATCAAACAGGGCTCCTATATATCACGCCACCTTGCATTGTTGTGAAACATTTGAAATAAGTTATGAAAGAGTATCAATAAAGTAATACTACTAACTATAGTCCATATCTTACATTTGGTGTATTCTTCCCCAAACTTACCCATTCTTTTTTAAAATATATTTTATTATGGAATTTGTGAACTTACATAACAGTCATGCACATTTGTAGAATTTCCATGAAACAACCCTTCACCAACATACCACACCATTGTGGAACATTTGTTACAGATTATGAGATAATATCATCACACCATTACCACTAAGTATGGTCTGTAATTTACATTTGGCATATTTTTTCCATACTCCCTATTTTTGACACAGTAAATCTTTGGCATTGATGCAAGAATATTAGAGTATAACTGATATTTATAGTCCATGGGTTACATTAATTGTGTTTTTCCCATGCTTCTCCACATTCCCATGACCCTGCAATAGTGACATACATTGGTTCTAGTTCACAGAAAGATATTCTTGCATTTGTACTATTAGCCACAATTCTCATCTACCTTTGGGTTCACTGTGTTATTCAGTCCCTCGATTATTCTCTAGCTTTCTTTCAACTGACATTTACATTCCTGGACTACGCTTTACCATCACTATCCCATTTATAAACCAGCTGCTACTCACTATGTGTTATCATTAACTCTATCCATTTCCACACATTTACAGTCAAGATAATTAAAACTTCTACATACATTAAGCATTAGTTCTCCTTCACAGCCTTCCTCTTATCTACTAATAATATATACTCTAGGTTTTAACTCCATGTGTTTATTCTTCATATTTATTTTATTTTATTTTTTAAACATTTATTTATTTATTTATGTATCCCCCCCTTGCTGCTTGTGCTTGCTGTGTCCATTCACTGTGTGTTTTCTCCGTGTCTGCTTATCTTCTCCTTGCTGTGAGGTCCTGCTGCATCATCCCACCGCGCCGCGCGGGCCGGCCTGCTCTCACAAGGAAGTGAACCCGGGGCCTCCCACATGGTAAATGGGGGCTCTATTGATTGAGCCACATCCGCTTCCTGCTGTGAGGTCTTGCTGCATCAGCCTACCGCGCAGCGCGGGCCGGCCGGCCTGCCCTCACAAGGAGGCCCCGGGAAGCGAACCCGGGGCCTCCCATATGGTAAACGGGAGCTCTATCCATTGAGCCACACCCACTTCCCTATTCTTCATATTTAGTTCATATTAATGAGACCATGCAGTATTTGTCGTTTTGTGTCTGGCTTATTTCACTTAGCACAATGCCTTCAAGATTCATCCATGTTATCATATGTGTCCCAATTTCATTTCTTCTAACTGCAGCATAGTATTCCATCATATGTAAAACCACATTTTGTTTATCCATTCATTGGTTAATTGACACTTGGGTTATTTCCATTTTTGGCAATTGTGAATAATGCTGCTATGAACATTGGTGTGCATATGTCTGTTCATGTCACAGTTGTCATTTCTTCTGGATTTATTCCTAGCAGAGGAATTGCTGGATCATATGGCGGTTCTATATTATCTTCCTGAGGAACTGCCAAACTGTCTTCCACAGAGGCTGCACCATTTTACAATTCCACCAACAGTGAAGGTATGTTCCTATTTCTCCACATCCTCTCCAGCATTTATTGTTTTTGGTTTTTTTAATAATGGCCATTCTATGTGGTGTGAGATGGTATCTCATTGTTGTTATGGTTTTCATTTTCCTAATAGCTAGTAATATTGAACATTTTTCCATGTGGTTTTTGGCCATTTGTATTTGCTTTGGAGAAATGTCTGTTTAAGTCTTCTGCTCATTTTTCAATTGGATCGCTTGCTCTTTTATTGTTGAGTGGCGTGATCTATTTATATAGAATGGAAATCAAACCCTTATTGGATATGTGTTTTCCAAATATTTTCTCCCATTGTGTGGACTGCCTTTTCACCTCCTTGATGAAGTCCTATCAATCACAAAAGTGTTTAAGTTTGAGGAGGTTTCATTTATTCATGTTTTCTTTCATTGCTTGTGCTTTTGATGTGAGGTTTAAGAATGCACCATATACCACTAGTTCTTGAAGATGTTTCCCTACATTTTCTTCTAGGAGCTTTATGGTTCTACCTTTTATATTTAAGCCTTTGATCAATTTTGAGTTAATTTTTGTATAGGGTATGAGATAGAAGTCCTCTGTCTTTCTTTTGGCTATGGATATCCAGTTCTCCCAACACCATTTGTTGAATAGGCTGTTCTTACCCAGCTGGGTGGGTTTGACAGGTTAGTCAAAAATCACTTGACCATAGATGTGAATGTCTATTTCTGAACCATCAGTTTGGTTCCATTGGTCTCTTTTTCTATCTTATGCCAGTTGCATGCTGTTTTTACCACTGTAACTTGGTAATATGGCTTAATGTCCAGAAGTGAGAGTCCTCCAACTTTGCTTTTTCCTTTTTAAGATGTTTCTGGCTATCAGAGACCCCTTACCCTTCCAAATAAATTTGATAATTGTGTTCCATTTGTTTGAAAAATGCTGGTGGAATTTTTTATTGGGATTGCATTGAATCTATATATCAATTTAGATAGAATTGTCATCTTAATGACACTTAGTATTCCCATCCATGAGCAGGGAATATTTTTCCAATTATTTTGATCATTTTAAAAAATCTTTTTTAAAATGCACTGCAGTTTTCTGAATACAAACGTTTTGCATCCTTGGTTAAGTTTATTCCTAAATATTTGATTCTTTCAGTCACTCTTGGAAATGGATTTTTTTTTCTGACTTCCTCCTCAGATTGTGCATTACTAGTGTATTGAAACACCACTGATTTTTGCATATTGATCTTGTATCCTGACACTTACTGAAATTGCTTATTTGCTCTAGCAGCTTGTTGCAGTTTTTCGGGACTTTCTAGGTATAGGATCATATCATCTGTGAATAGTGAAAGTTTAATTTTTCCTTTCCAATTTGGATGCCTTTTATTTCTTTTCCTTGTCTGACTGATCTAGCTAGAACTTCTAGCACTATATTGATCAACAGTAGTGACAGTGAGCATCCTTGTCTTACCCTTTTCTCAATGGAAAAGCTATTAGTCTTTCACCATTGAGTACAATATTAGCTGTGAGTTTTTCATATATGGCTTTTATCAGGTTGAGAAAGTTTCCTTCAATTTTTACCTTTTGTAATATTTTTATTAAGAAAGGATGCTGTATTTTGTCAAATGCCTTTTCTGTATCAATCGATAGTATCATGTGATTTTTCTTCTTTGATTTATTAATGTGATGTATTATACAGATTGATTTTCTTTTATTAAACCACCCTTGCATGCCTGGTATAAACCCACTTGATCATGATGAATAATTATTTTAACGTGTTCTTGGATTTGATTAGCTAGTATTTTGTTGAGGATTTTTTGCATCTGTTTTCATTAGGGAAATTGGGTCTGTATTTTCTTTTTTCATAATATCTTTACCTAAGAATACTTGGTATTAGGGTGATATTGGCTTCATAGAATGAGTTTGGTAGTGTTCCTTCTTGTTCAAATTTTTGGAAGAGCTTGAGTAAGATTGGTATTAAATTTTATTTGAATACTTTGTAGAACTCATCTGTGAAATTATCTGGTCCTTGGCTTTTCACTTTGGGGAGTTGTTTGATGAGTGTTTCAATGTCTTTACTTGACATTGTTTTGTTGAGGTCTTCTATTTCTTCTAGGGTCAGTGTAGGTTGTTCATATGTTCCTAGGAATTTTTCCATTTTGTCAACATTGCCTAGTTTGTTGGCATTAAGTAGGTTATAGTATCCTCTTATCATATCTTTTATTTCTGTGGGGTCAGTAGTAATGTTCCCATTTTCATTTACTATTTTATTTATTTCTATCTTCTCTCTTTTTTTTCTTTGTCAGACTAGCTAAGGGTTTGTCAATTTTGTTGATCTTCTCAAAGAACCAATTTTTTGTTATGTTAATTCTCTATAGTTTTTTTTTTCTCGATTTCATTTATTTCTGTTCCAAACTTTGTTATTTCACTCCTTCTACTTGTTTTGGGACTAGTTTGCTGTTCTTTTTCGATTTCCTCCAGGCGTGTAGTTAGGTCATTGATTTTAGTAAATGTTTAGTAAATCCACTCTAGTCCATAACTCTTCCCCCAATCCTGAGGAGTCTGGGATGGTGATGTCCACTCCACCTTCAAGTGAGAGGGGGCTTATATCCCATGGATAAGATGGATG
>JAQZBX010020720.1:0-32787 GCA_029593785.1 Cabassous unicinctus | reverse complement strand
CCCTTCATGTCCTCTTACTTGAGCCATAGATGACCTGTTTTATATTCTAGTTACAGCAATGTGTTTATGCTAGGATTGTCTTCTTCTTTGCCCTTAATCTTTTTTCTTTCTGTTTTTAAATCACATAATTTTTACATAGCACATGTAAACATTTCTGCTGAAGAGTATAGAGGTAAGTGGATAGTGAAAGAACTATTTCAATCGTTGAAACTTTATGCCTTTTGTTACTTTTAAAATTATTCTCACTATCATGAAATAATTGCAAACTGTTAGTTCAAATGCACTATCTTTTGGCACACATCTTTGAAAGCATTTGTTTTAGTTCACCAGGCACAGTGGGTTAGCTTAAAAAAGAAGGAATTTATTGGCTCAAAGTTTGGAGGCTAGGAGAAGTCCATAATCAAACTGTTAGCAAGGCCATTCTTCCTTCCCAATATCTGTGACACTCTGGTACTTGCTGTTCCTGATCCTTGGCATTTCTTGGCTTGTTCCCCCACCTCATGTTACATGGCAATATTCCCTTCTTTATTTTCTGGTTTCCTTTGACTTTCACTTTCTGGCTCTTCCCCATGGCTTTCTCTATGACTGAATTTCTTCTGCTTATAAAGAACTCCAGTAATCCAGATTGAGACCCAACCTCTTTCAATTAGGACACATATTTACTTAAAAACAACATCTTAAAGAAATCTTATATACAATGAGTTAATGCGTACAGGGATGCAAATTAAGATTAGGAACATGTCTAAATTGGGGTACATCATTCAAACTACTACAGCACTTAAAACTGTGTCGTATATTACTAGAAAAATAATTTTAAAAAGTATAGGACTGCACAACAGTGCACAAACAGTGAACTATAATGTAAACTATGGTTCTCATTGTAGTCTGATTTCTAGAGATAGGGATAATATATTATTTATGTTTTTATTCACTAGGCCAAATACTGCGTTTAGATTATAGACAGGGCTAAGCTTTTCTATATCTATCTATCTATCATCTATCTATCTACCTAACTACCTATCTACCTACCTACCTATCTAATCCAATCTGTATCTCTCTATATATTTAATTATTTAACATGATAATTCTTAAATTTACATCTTTATGAGGGGGTTAGTTCTAAATAATTCCGATCTATATTTGATCACAATCAATTTTCCCTATATTTTTCTTAGCTTTTCCTCAGGCATAGCATTCTATTGACATTATTTTCATGGCCCTTGGAGGTTAAAACATAATAATTCTTCCACCTCTTAGGAATGTATATCCTGTTTAACCCATTCCTTATCTGGTGTATTTCCTAGAGGTTTTATAACTTGCATGGATAGTTGTGCAGGTTGGGATAAGGCAAGTTGACGCATGTTTTGGCTTGAAGAAGACCTTTTCAAAAGCTTGGTTGTGAGGTATTAAAATGTGCTTAGTGGGAATATTAAGCTTTTCTATTTTTCTGACAATGCTCAATACTTAGTTATTGTCCATAGAAAATATGTACCCTAAGGATTATGTCCTTATTTTTTACCTATTTTTTTTTTCATTTCTCATCATTTAGAAGTTATTTACTTTAACAGCATTCCTTAAAACAAAAAAGAAAATTGTATGGCTAATTCACTATAAACATGTAAATGTCTTTTGCATTATTTGATTTTTTTTACATTATTTGCTTCTGTTTTACTGTGACACTTATATTATTATATATGCATAAACATTATATATTCCTTCTAATCCATGCATGTTCTACATTTTACTGTGCATAACATAATTCAAAAAACAAGTATACATTAACATCTGCCTGGGTTTCTAAGTGCTTCTCCTGTTACTGAATTCAGTGGGTTAATAGCAACAATATTTGATAAGACTAAATCATGTGTTAGCTCTTCTTTCGTGTAAAGAACAAAGTTACTTGCATAATATATGTTTTTCTTCCTAAAATAATAAAACCATATGTTAGTGACTTCTTATATTTTGAAACAGGGTAAATTTTTATATTTCTGGAAAAAACATCAGTTTGGTAATCAGATGTTTTACGTGAGAGTACTTTACAAACCATAAGCTGTTACTCCTTCCAAGTGCAGATATATTAGACCATTTAAAGATAGCAAGCAGAACTTGCTTTAATGTGGTGTATACAGTGGATGGGAATTTTGTAGAGATGTCAGGGGACTCAGATTAATGGATTCCAGATACCACTTCTGTAGTAAATAAAAAGCAGTTTAACATTGAATAGAACTGGCATTGCATACAGGCAAGTCGGACAATTGTTCAAGTGAAAACAACTTACTTAGATTTGTCCAAGTCTTTACTATAAGATAGTCACTCATATATATATATATATATAAATTGTTTTAGGAGAACCCTTAGAGTAGCATATTGCTGTGGAGCCAGCAATTAGATTAAGCTCTGATTCTGCCACTAGATGTCACTTAACCTCTTAAACCAATTTCCTTCCTCTAAATTACACACTTGGAATTAATCTCTACCTTTCCCTTCAGAGCTAATATTTATGTTTCTGTGGGTAGAGAGAGAAAGAGAAGAGAAATTTAAATGTTTATTTTATTGGAAGAATAATTGGCTTTACCAGCAAACTTATTCTTCTCACTCAACCAATTCCAGGCAACTGCTTCCTTAGGATTTGCTTTGGTTGCTTCTTCTGCCTGAAACATTCTGCTACTCCTCATAGTTAACTTTCTCATGTTTTTAAAAAGTCTCTGTCACATTTATCACTTCCTAAATCAGGTCTACTCCTAACCATCCTACATGTAACCAGCCTGCATCTTCCCAAAACCATTACTCTCTTTCCCTCTATTCTGCTCTACCTTTTCTTTTATTTATGGCACATTTCTCCTTCTAATACACTATATTATATTCTTACTTATTGTGATTTTTGGAAATTATCTGTGTTCTCCCTGCTAGACTATAAGCTCCCTAAGGGCATGAATCTTTGTTTTGATTAGTAGGTATGTATAGTAGCTAGAACAGTGCCTGTACATAGTTGTCATTAAATAAAATTTTTGTTGAATGAAAGAATTGTTTAGAGATCCACTAAAAATCATCTAAAATGGTACATATATCTTAAAATAATAAGTCTATGCTCTCTCAAAATCAAAGAGAAAGGAAAATCTTTAGAAACCATAAGATGATGTGAAAAAGTAGAAAGGGGTAAACTACCTAATATATGTTATCAGCCCATCATTTGGGAATGGGATCATCTTTCTCTCTTTGTAGAAGCCCAGAGTGAAAACTCAGGGGCAAAATGGGAAAAAGCAAAAAAAAGGGGAGTTAAAAAAAAGTCTCTTTTGGTCTGTGTGAATGGAAAGCAAAACTCATCCACTCAGCATCTTCACCCCCATCCCCAACCTAACATGCAGTGTTGCCTTCACCATCTCTGAAAAGCACTAGGATACAAAGAAACAGTATTTAAAAACACAGTTTTAGGAAAGAATGACTTACAAAGGCTAAGTTGATTAGAGATCATAAAAGAAAGATAAAGTCAGATTTTGAAGGGTCTTATGGGTTTGGCTGAGTGGCTTTATTCTAAAGGCACAGGCAATTAGGGAAGTGATTTAATAAAATATATCAATCTCAATATTTGTAAATTCTAGAAATGCTGATAGCATTTTAAAAGTTTTCTAAATTAATGAAGTATCTCTTCTAGTTTAGAGAACAAAGCTGGCATGGAGATTTTACAGTATGTATTCCCAACTTGATAAGGCTCTCACCTAGACTTCCACCTAACCACATTCGTTCCACTGCTCCATACTAGAGCAGAAAAACAGAAAATATAAGAAACAGACCAAAAATGCTATTGTAATTCCTAAGTCTTAAATTATGAAATAAATTAATAGATACACTCTAGCCTTTAAAGCCCCCAAATTTCTTCTTCAATTAGACTAATGTAGAAGACAGGCCTGGTTCATCTTTATTATAGAGCTCATGTACCTACAAGAAACATTGGATTCTCTGACCAAAGATGTTGTTTTGTATAAATTTTTTATATACAAATGAGCTATGATATAACTAAACCATTAGGGTAATCATCTTAGTGGGCTTTCTGGACCACTGAGTGATTGAAACAGTTGCAAAACATTTGCATAGTTTGAGTGGAGTGACCAATATGAAATTAAATTACCTATTGTGGCAGTCAACGGAAAACAGCTCTAGGGATTCACGGAAGAGTTAGGCAAATACTGTCACACTTAAATATTTTCATGGAAAATATTGAAATATTATTTTTATTGATAGGCCTTTTAATACAGTAAGAAGCAATTGTGTCAGTCGTCATTCAACTCAGTAAATTCACAGCACGAAAAATCTCCTGACCTTATGCTAAAACAAATAATGTTAATGATTAACAGTCACATCAGAATCTTCTCTAATCTATGTCCAAATAAAGTAACAGCAAGATGGAATACTGATGAGAAGAATTCCCTTGTTTCAGAAGTCTATTGACTTCACTTTCATACTCCTTCAATGGTTTATGTAAAACTGAGATCTTTGCTTCTTGGATAGCTCAAGAATATACTATTGATTTATACAGCATTTCAATGAAAGCTGAACTTTTATATTACATGTTTTAAAAGGTAATATTTTTTCCAATTTTATCATCTTTATTTATTAATATAATTAAGATTGTAACAAATGTCCACGTTAGTAATAAAATTAGTTTGATGTAAATTTTGCTTATATGTAAAAAATATGATTGTAGAACCTCAAAATATCCTCAAATAATATATTTATAATATAGTATAATTTAAAAAATATATAAAATAACAGATGCAGGCATAATCTATGGTAAACAGGAAATATATAACACATGTAAAATGAAAAACTCAAATAAATGTATTACCTTTAATATATTTTATATTGTATATTATTTAAAATTTATTATAAGACATGTTATTATATTATCAATACGAATCTTGAAATAAAGTCAATCCGATTATATGTATGATTTCCACTGTGAAACAAGAATAAAGGGCTTTATAAAACTAAGGTTTTCTTTTTTTATAAAATACAATTTATATTAAATGAATTGCATAAATACAATTTTATCAAAACACTATATTCTAGTAAAAGCAGACTGAAATTTGGAAAAATGAGTGTGTTTATTGATAGTCCCAACCATTCTATTCTTAGATACCCTCATTTATTTAAGTAATTAGTCATTATGACAATGGATTAGTGATAAGGAAATTACATTGATGAAGATATCATTATATCAATATAAGCTCACAGAATATTCATTTTATTTACATGTCTCTGTGGCTCTACAAGGTTGAATATCCTAAGAAAGACTACCAAAATAAAATGTATATAAGTCCAGATGCAGCCCCAATCTGATAAATATTAAGATATCAACATTTAGTATTTCTTTGGAATGCAGTTCCCAAAGTGGGGGAGCTGTATCTCATTCATAATTTGATAAACATTCCATGCCTCTACTCTCTTTGCATACCTACAAACCTTGTCAGTGCTTGTCTGAATCAGTAATTTTGTCTGTGAAACTTGCTGGTTACGCTGTTTCTCTTGCAGCTGTTTTCTAATTCACGCTTAGTTTTACTTAAGTGGTATTGCATGTTCTATTGCAGTGCTCTCCTGGAAGCTTCCTACCAGGAGATGGATGGAACTTCTCATTCATCTTTGTTGTGAGACATCATCCCTTGGAGCAAATCCTCTCTGTTGCTACTGACTGAGGTCTCTTATAACCTGCCTCAGAGTCCCGATCAATTTAATTGAATTTCTCCTCCTCCATACTCCAATTAAGAATTATCTCTTGAATATAATGAGCTCTCATAGTGAATGCTTACTTACGTTGTTTTATAAGGTACAGGCTGGATTTGTCTTCACTCATAAAGATCTGTAACTACCTCTTCTCTTTCATCCCTTTCATGCCCTTCTGATAAGTATTCTCAACCGTGTCAGAGTTCCCAAGATTGTTATTATCTCTCCTTGTAGTCCCGTTTCCATTTAGGACTTCAGAATCCATTGCACTCATCAGATTTATTTGTGTTTCGTTAAGTCGTAGATTTAACTAGGATTAGACCCTTTTCTTTTGTCCATGAAAATCACAATGTGTGAGCAGATTTGTGTCATTATTATTAGAGCTATGATATATAGATTTCAAATATTCCACCTTACTCATTTAGGAGATGGACACCTTAATCTGGTAGCCCCTGATTAGAGCTATAATAGAGTTTCAACTGATATATTAAAGAGAATTATTTCCAGTTGTGTGCTAGTGCCAGTAGGTGAAAATGGACGGTGAAACTTCTTGAAAAATTCCAGAGCATCACACATTTATTATTTACTTACTGATAATAAGTTTTGGTGAGGTAAAGATAAATGGAACAACTCCTTCCCTTCAGTAAAGAACCAAATTTATAGGAAAAAAGGAAAAGAAACAACACAATAAGTTCTGACCATGATATATTGCTTTGCTTTATTTTTTTTAATTCATTTTATGTGTGTGTAGCTTGTATTAACTAGAGAATAATTAGATCCTGCATTTTAGGTAAGAATAATGATAAAAATAATACAATGTTGATTACTTGAAAACAAAATATAAAACTGCAAGTTCCTCTTTCTTCTTCTCTTTCCCCTTCCCTCTTACCTCTGCTCATTCCTTTTTTTATCTTAAAAAAAAAAATAGAATTGTGAACTTAGCTAATAGAAGAATCCAAAAAAGCACTAGTTTACTTCAGACAATTAAAAAACAAGAGTTTCATGGGACAAGTTGTGACTGAGGTTAAAGGGAGGTGGCAAATAATAAAGAGATACAGATCTGAAAATAAAGGGTTTTTGAAAGAACCTGAGAGAAAAGGAATGATTTAGGGAATCCTCAGAAAGGTGAAACTTTCAATACAGAAGTCTAAAGATGTTTTCTGGCAAGATTTGCTTTGTATTATTCTCTGTAAATTCCTCAGAATTCACAAGAGACCTTCAGTAAATCCTTAAAATGTTTATCAATTTTTAGGTGTAATTTATGCAATAGAATTTTTGTAGAGCATAAAAGTACAATTTGATGAGTTTTGACAAGTATTTACAATCACATAATCACACTCAAAATGAAGATATAGGATATTTCCATTAATCACTCAAAACAATCTTCAAGCTGTTTTACAAATAAGCTCATCTCCCCAATTGCCAGCTCAGATACCCCTACCCACAGCATACACAGAAAAGGAGTGATCTTCTATCTACAACTGTAGATTGGGTTTGCCTTTTCTATGAATTTCAGCCATAGAACTGAAAGAAGTTAAGTTCTATGCTTTTTTTTTTTTAAAACCTGACTCCTTTTGTCCCCTTTAATGATATTGTGGTTTACCTAGGCTGCCATTGGTATCAGTATTCCCCTAAGTTTTAATTGTATGGTGTATTAGTCAGCCAAAGGGGTGCTGATGCAAAGTACCAGAAATCTGTTTGCTTTTATAAAGGGTATTTACTTGAGATAGAAGCTTACAGTTACACAGTCCTAAAGAGTCCAACTCAAGGTTACTTCCTCACCAAGGCCTGTTGCCACATGTTAAAGCAAGATGGCAGGTGACCTCTGCCTGATATCTCCTTCCTTCTCCCTCTTGAGACTCCATGGGCTCAGCTTCTTCCAATCTTAGCTGTAAGCTGGCATAGGGCTTGTCTATCTTCCCATGGCCACAGGATAAAAGTTTTCTCCTATTCTGTGTGTCTTCTTCTGTGTGTCTTCTTGAGTGACTTTCCATTTATATAGCCCACCAAGGGGTTGGAGACACAACCCTGTGTCATGCCCTACTGACGTGGTTGAATCAAAGCCCTAATTTTTTTTTCCCCACTTTTTAAAAGTTAAAAGATACTTCGATTACATAAATGTTACAGAGAATATATAGGGGATTCCCATATGCCCTGCTTCCCACACCTCCCAAATTGCAACTGGTAAACAAATTTTGAAGCATTGTCACTAAGCATGGATTATAGTTTACATTGTAGTTTACACTCTCTCCCATTTGACTCTGTAGGTTATGGCAGGATATATAATGTTCTGTATCTGTCATTCAGATGATCTCCAAGTCCCAAAAATGTCCCCCTATTACACCTGTTTTTCCCTTTCCCTAACCCCAGAACATCCATGGGTCATTATCTCCACAACAATGATATTTCCTCCATTTGCTAGAATCACAAGTAGTCTATAGTAGAATACTAGTAAGTTTATTTTAGTCCATAGTTCGCTTTCCAATTCTGAGGTCTCTGGGATGGTGATGCCCACTCCACCATTAATTGAGGTTAAAACCCTAATCTTAACATAATTTAATCAAAGACATCTCAGCTGACTCTAAAACAGTCAAAGGGAATCACACCCAGAGGAACAGATCAATTTACCAACATAATCTCTCTTTTTGGAATTCATAAATAATCTCAAACTGCCACACATGGTATTATCTTCATTATGTGGATATACCACAATTTGTTCATCCATTCGTTTACTAGAAATCTGTTTCTTTCCCTAGAATTTTTTCCATTATGAATGGAACTGTTATTTTTATTCACACACAATCATTGAATAGTTTTCATTTCCCTTAAATGAATACCTAAAATTGCAATTACTGGGTGAAATGGTAAATATACATGTATCTTTATAAGAAATTTCCAAACTGTTTTCCAAAATGTCTATACCATTATACATTCACTATAGCACTTTATAAGTATTCCAGTTGCACTATGTCATCACAAACAGTTGATAGTTTTTGACATTCCAGATGATATGGTATTTCTTTGTGGTTCTATTTTGGATCTCTATGAATTAGAATCCTTTTTTAAATTTTATTGAGAATTGTTTAATTGCCCAACATATGGTCTATCCCAGTTAGTGTTCCATTTGCACTTGAGAAGAAAGTGAATCCTCTGATATTGGGAGGAGTGTTATAGAAATGTCAATTAGATAATTTTAGATGATTGGTTGCTCAAATATTCTATTTTTCAGTGATTTCATAATTGTTCTGTCAGTTACTGAGAATGGAGTGTGAAAATATCCAGCAATGATTATGATTTTCTCTTTTCAATTCTAATAGGTTCTCATCATGTATTTTGAAGTTATGCTTTTAGACCCAAACACATTTTGTATTGTTACATTTTACAAGCTTCGCCATTATGAAATGCCCCTTTTTATACTTGGTGATATTTGATATTCTAAAATCCTCCTTATTTGATGATAATACATCCACTTACGTCCTTCTATTTTTAAGCTTCCTGAGTTTTTATATTAAAAGTCAATTTCTGTAGACAGCATAAATTGTGCCTTGAACTTTTTATCCAGTCTGAAAATCTCAGCCTTTCAAATGGGTGTTTAGACCATTTAGATTTAATATAATGATCTATATATTTGGTTTTAAATATGCTATGTTGCACATGGCTTTGTTTTTTTTGTTTGATTGCATATTCCATTTTAAACTATATTATTGTCTCATTAGTTATAGCTCTATGTTTTATTTTATATGTGTGTGTGGCTTTGCTCTAGGGCTTACAATAAGCCTATTTGCATCTTAAATGATCATAGCCTACTGTGACAGTTTGAAGCTGGGTGGACCCCAGAAGATAATTTCCTTAGAGCAAATCCATTCCTGTGCATGTAAACTTATTATAGGTGGGAGCTATTGATTTAACTGCTTCAGTTAAGGGCCTTTGATTAGATCGTTTGACCTAGGGTTGGTCTTAATACTCTTAATGGAGTTCTTTATAAATGGGAGAAACATGCAGAGACACAGATATAAGGTCTAAGAAGCTGGGGGAGAAAAGGCCCTGGGAGCCAGAAGCTAAAATCAATGGAACATAGAAGCTGAGAGGAGCCACTAAAGCAAGATGCTAAAAGCAGCAAGACCCAGAGGAGAGAGGAGAGAGGACAGACTAGCATATATCACCATGTGCCTGATCACCTACAGCTGCAGATCGGGGAGAAAGCATCACTTGATGATACCTTGATTTGGACACTTTCATGGCCTCAGAACTATAATTTCATAAGTTAATAAATCCCCATTGTAAGCCAACCCATTTCTGGTATATTATTTAGCAACTTTTAGCAAATAAAAACAGAAATTGGTACTGAGAGTGAGGTGCTCTTATGCAAATACCAAAAATGTTAAAAAGGTGTTTAAAATGCATAAGGGGAAGATTCTGGAAGAATTTTGAGATGCTTGAAAGAGAAAGCCTATATTACTTTGAAGAGACAGTGATAGAAATACGAACCCTAAAGATACTTCTGATAAGGCCTTTCATTGCAAACTGGAAGGAAGGTGTTCCTTGTTTTAAAGTGGCAGATAACTTGGAAAAATTAATTCTTAATGTCAGGAGGAAGACAGAATTTGAAGACAGAATTTGACATGTTTGTATATTTAGCTGAGCAGATTTCCAAACTAAATATGGAAAGTGCAGCCTGGATTTTCCTTGCAGCTTATAGTAAAATGTGAGAGGAAATGGTTAAGTTGAGAACTGAACTCCTGGGCACAAAGAAACTGGAAACTAATGGTTTGGGAAAATTTGAGCTTCCAGAAAGTGAGTCTCCAGAGAATAGTGCCCCATGTGAGGACTTAACTGAACATGGAAATAGCCATTCATTTCAGTGTAAGTCAGGATTTGAAATGCAGTTATCCTGGAGGGATCTGTGGAAAGTCTTACTGTCTGATGGCTTGGACCACTGTTTTCTACATGTGAAACCAACAAGATTTTTGCAAGTTCTGTATGACTGGAACTACTGTCAGCTTGAACCAAAAGGGACAGAAAAACAACGGATTGAAGGAAAAGTGATTTCAAACATAGTACCATCAAAGTTGATATCAGGACAGATGACAACTTCTCTATCCCAGAGAGCAACCATATACCCATGTGTGCCAAAAGGGTGAGAATGTCCCAGCACTTGAAGAGGGCAGGCCTTCTGCCCTGTTATTCAGGGAAAGTATTACCACCCCAGGCTTCAGAGAAGGTGGAGCACAACCCCCTATGATTGGGGTTATTAGGCTGCCACCCCACTGTTCTAAATGTTTGAGTCTGGCCATCACCTCAGCATTCTCAGGGGATGGGGCTTAGAATTTGGTGGCCATCCCAAAGCTTAATGAGAGTGTAGCTAAGAACTTGACCCCTGGGCAAGCACTAGCAAACGTTGAGGCTGCCACTCTGTCAAGCCCCAATGAAAAGAAATGATGGCTCTAGAGATGACACTCAGACCTTGAAATCTAATGGAGCATGCTCTGCAGGTTTTCAGAACTGTTTAGCACCCATGACCCTTATTCTCAGTTTCACTGGTTTTGATTTTCATGAGACTGTAATTAATTATGTTATTGAAATGCTTTAAGACTTTTTGAAATATTGTGATGGAATGAAAATATGTTGCATATGGAAGAACATGTATTTTGGGGTTCCAGAGGGTAGAATGTGCCTTTCTGAGTCCTTTGTGAACCCCATGAAATTATGCTCTTAAGCTAGTCCCATTGTAGATGGGACGTTTTGATTAGCTTCAGTTAAGGGAATTTCCTTTTGATTAGATCATTTCAGTAGGAGGATAAGTGAAATTACAGCTATGTTTTGCAGACCTAAGATTAAAAACTCCAGATTTATCTTATTTCAATTAATGTGGACTTTTAATTTTCAACCTCACTTTAGAATCTCCCTCATTATTCACTGTAGTAGTCTTAGTGTACAAATTCTCAATATATATAGAGCTGTTAATTTATTTGGTTCATATTGAACGGTGGATTTCAAAAGTCTCTAAATTGATTTATTCACTTCTTTAAATAGAAACAATAAACTTTGACACCCAAATACACACATAAATGTGTGGGTAATTCTACACCTACACACACCCATATATACATGTATATATAAATATATATATTTCCTTTAACTGTCAATATTTTAAATTACTACATAGAAATAAAATATCATTGATATATAAAATTATTAGTGTAGATAATGCTTGACAAAATTAGAAAACAAATCAGCAAGGGACAACCAGTAGAAGCGCATTAGGGGAACAGAGCATGTCTGAGAACACATTAATAGTAAAACATTAAAGAATGAGAAAGTATGGAAAATGTGGATGGTAAAGCTGAAGTCTGTGTCTGGAGCAGGTGGCCTGACTGCAGAAAATGCAAAAGTAGCAGTGTCAAAGGTGATGGGTCAAAGTCTATTTCTAGCGATATAGACTGAAAAGGTCACAGACTGAGAAGTGAATACGGTTAGGATTAAGCATATAGGACATAAAACAAAACAGTCAAATAAGTAAGGAGAAGAGCTCAAACTCAGGATAGAGCTCACGTAAAGCACAATATAAAATCACAGATACAATTCATATTCTTAACCATAGTACTGAATTTCCTTTGCATAGATTTTGCATCCCTGGCATGAACAGATAAGTTCTGATGAGCATGCAACTCTCCCAGAGTTAAACATTTCTCCTTATACACTTATGATACAAGATTGAAGTCTATGCTATAACAACTGAGGAGTTATTGTAGATTTAGTAAGGAAAAGTGGCTAACTTCTATCATGCTTAACCATGAAATGTGAATTATTTTACTACTGAAGTAAATTTCTGTTTGTTTCTCTCTTGGTTTAAAATGAGTCATCAGGTAGGGAAGAATTTGAGATTCTCAAGACCAAAAGAAGGATATGGACACTTAAACACTGTGTTCTCATCATAAGAGTTACAATATGACATAATAAACAGTAATTTAATTTTTATTATGAAATGTATCATATGAGTATATAACATGTATATGCACAGAATTTCAAATATAAGATGTACATTATGCATAAATAAGACTGCCTTTTAAAAAAAATTGAACATTAGCAATGACTTTTTAGGAACTGTGTCCCCTTTCTCATTATATATCCATCTCAACTCTCCCCAGAGAAATGAACGTTATCCTGATTTTTGTGCTGATATTTTTCCTGATTCTCTAAAATTTTCCTAAATATAAAATATGAATATACATACATATATACATATATAAGCATAATTATGTATATGTTTATGGTCTTACAATAAAATCTTCCTGCTCTGTTTTGCTCTATAATTTGCTTTTCGTCCCCCTAACACTGGCTGAATTTTCATAAATGTTTCCATGCTTGATGTAATTAACAGAATTTACTACAGTAGATATCGTATTGTAAAAATGTAGACTTACGATCCATTCAAGTGCCTATTTTTCTGTCAATTTACTTTTTCTATCTCTGGCTAACAGTTCTGTGAACATCCTTATGTGTGTCTCCTGAGGCACATGTGCAAGAATTTCTCTGGAGCATATATTTATCTGTGGAACTGTTGAGCCATATGTTTTGTACATTTATAAGAGAACTCTAAAATGATTTCCAAAATACTTGTATAATTTTATACCACCCTACAGTGTTGTAGTCTTTATTGATCCTCAATATATAATTTTTGTAAAAGTTGGCTCATCTCATTCATTTTACCTACTTCATATAACGATGACTTATAAGGAATGATTACATGGAAAACATGTGTTACAATTTAGTCCTAGCTGGAATTTAAGCCATAGAACCCCTAGGTTTTTGTCATGTCAGTTGATGCAAGGAGAACTGATGCCATGGACTTGCCTTTATAATAATGTCTGAAGCACTCAGCAGAATTCAGGGAACAAAGCTAATGGAAAAGAGAGAGAATCTTGGCGCAATGTATAGTTCTAGGACAATGGACCCTAGTTGGGGAAAGAAAGCTCATTATACTTACAAGTAGTGTCTCTCAAATTTTCTTTTAACCTGAGTACCATAGGGCTACTTTTTAATATTAAGGATGCACAAGTTGCAAAAATAACAATAAAATAAGAACACACAAAGTAGTTATACCATTAAGATAACATTTGGATAGTAATGAAGATAGATTAACATATGAACTCTGGCAGTAATAAGAAATGGTATCTGGGCCTTTCAAAAAATGGAAATGACTCACACAGAAACAATCTTCCCATATGATTTATGTAGCTTCAAAAAAATCTTTCCAAGCACCAGGAGAGATGGTGGTGGAGCTTTTGGTGAATTAAGGTATTATGTATCTAATGTCTTTTATTGTCAGATGTGGCACGGGCAGAAGAAATTCCACTTTCAGGAAATATTTGAGATGATTCTGCAACTACTGGTAGTAGATCTTCTAAATATGTCAAGATATGTTTAATAATTATGCAATGGGACAAAGAAGGAAAGGTAAAATGATTGATTTATTGAATTTTTTTAAGACACTCACTGAATTCTACAAGATCAAATTGTAAGAAAGATGTTTAATATGAAAATTCATTCATTCATCCACTTATCATGTCAGCAAATATTCAACACACCCAATTGTATGTCAGGTATTGTTTTAAACTCTGGCTACAGGAGTGAACAAAAAGGTCGCTGATTTAAAAAACCTTGTATTCTAGTGGGGAAAAGCAAAGAATAATAAACAAGGAAAAATAAGCCACAAGGCCAAAAGAACTAAGGAGGTAAAGTAGTACAAGTTGACAGAAAGAATTTGTGGCTATTGCAATGATTCTTTTATTTCCTCCTGGTTAAAATGGACCATAGGAAACATCCTGATTTTAGGCACAATCTCTCGATACCAACAAAAAAAGTTAAATAAAATACGTAATTAAAACATAATGTCAGCACCATTATACAATTTCTTTTTATCAAACAGATTATGAAATAAATATAGCTGCTTAAAAAAGAGGTAAGACCATTATGTTTCTGTTCAGTTTATTCTCTAGAGCTCCATTTCCCATCATATTAAATATATTATATAAAGGACTTGACCAGGATGATGAACAGGGAACACGTGGTCTCCCTTTTTCAATGTCAGAAAAGAGGTGGCTTGGTAAAGTTTAAAAAAAAATGTGGTTGGTAGAAATAAAAACCTTCATTCACTTTGATTGTTGAGGCTTGAAATTGTATATGCAGAGTGTGAGTGCATCCAAAAATTGAGAGACAGAAGTTGATTAATTCATCCTAATCTGTCTAAATCCTTCCTTTTCTGATAAACTAGGCTTTGGTCCAAACAGTTTCTGGTATCTGTTTTCCTGATCACCTTGATCTATTCATCAACATCCTTTATTAACTCTAATAACTCTGACCAAGATTTATGAAGTAGCCTTTCCTGCTCTCTCACAGGATGTGGGATAACAGAGCATGCTGTTAACAGGATCAGAATTTAAATATTTAAAAAGTGTGATCTGTTACTTTGGAGTCAGTTTAATACATAATTTTGTGATTGGCTAATGTGAAATTACATATATGACTACTACCAGAAATAATCTTTTGATAGTAGAAAGTACAGTGGTTGGGTAATTCGATCTACTGCATGAGACAGTTCTTGAGTTTATATAATGACAAATTTATATTTATAAAATTCATATTTCTTGTTCACTAACCTGCTGCTACTACTGTGCTTCCAATAAAATGGTTGCTAGCATGATGGTGTGACTCATTATATTAATCACCCCCTATATTTCACAGGATATCTGTACAAACAATTGAAGGGAATCTTCATGTCAAATCACATTAGTGAAGTAATAGATCAAATATTTCTTATAACAAATCCTCAAATTTCATGCATTAATTGTTAATTTCCCCATTGTCAGAAACTTTATAGCATTATGTTGTAGATAATGCTAGTTACATTTATGATTACTTACTTTGTGGCAAGCATTTTGATAAGCGATCTATAGGTATTTAACACGGCAACTAATTTATTTCATTTAATTATTCCCCAAACCTCATAACCAATATACTATTATTATATTTATCTTGTTGTTGAATAAAATAAGAAAATTTTAAAAGTTTGAATAAACTGTAAGATATCACCAAGCTGAGATGGTAGCATAGGTTTTGCTTAAAAATGCAGGATTGCTCTGGAATAAGATAAACCTTCTATATGAATCTACACTTACACAGAGATTAATGTTTCATTTTATAAAAGAAATCTCTTCCACATTTTTGATAATAAAATGGCATGGATTATGCCATTATTTATACTGACTTATTCTGGGATACACCATAATATGTGTTATGTGTAACTTTTTAAATACCTATTTTATATAAATATACAATAGAACCCCTGGGAAACCTATTGTAATAGATGGCAGTGTGCAGTGATTGATAACTTAGGCCTGGAATCAAGCATATCTGTGTTTAAAGCATAGCTCCCAAATTTATTAATTGTTCAAATTTGATCAAGTGCCTTACCTGTTTATGCTTATAAAATAGAGATAATAATATCTAACATAAAACATTGTTGATAAAATTGTATGAAATGACATATATCTTCTATCAAAGAATATAAGTTGCCTTGTACTGCCATGACAACTGAAAAGTTTATATTTTGCAGCTAAATTTCTAAATTGAAATATTGAAACACATCAATCATTTTTATTTTCACAGAGTGGTAGTATCCTTATATTTCAAATTTACATATAGTATAATACCTACCTTTATGTATGTGTTAGGAGGTATTTTATTTTGGCTAAGAATATAGAGCATAAAAGCAAGTACAATTTATTAAATATTCAGTAATATCCTTGATTAAATTTAGAACTGTCACTATATGCATGGAGGTCATTTTATGTATTTAAACATATAGCCGTCTATAAAAATGGGGAAAAGTTATGATTTATTGTGCAATCATTATGTAAGTATAGATTCATATAGAAGGTTTATCTTATTCCAGAGCAATCCTGCATTCTTAAGCAAAACCTATGCTACCGTCTCAGCTTGGTGATATCTGACAATTTATTCAAACTTAAAATTTTCTTATTTTATTCAACAACATGGTAAATATAATAATAATATCTTGCTTATGAACTTTGAAGGGTAATACAATTGAGGGATGAACTTTTAGATACCAGCTGATTATCTTTCTTGGAATTACTGGTGACTAATATCTCTTAAACCTGAAATAAATCTTAGTTTTAACATAGTCCAAAGTACATATTTTTCCTCCATTACTTATTAAAATATCATTCACTCTTTTTTTCCTTAATAAGAACTATATATAATTATTTGAGTAAATTTAGACGATATTGTTTATGTCAAAATATATAATAATAATTGTAATACCACCCAAAGTAATTAAATTAATACTTTAATTTATATCTGTAACTGCATTTCAACTGCATGCATAAATTATATATAGCCGAGAGTTTCTCCCTTGAAATATATATATCATTAATTTTTTTTTTATTTATTAAAAATTGCTAAGGAAAATTAGGAGTACTATGTAAATAAAATATACAGAAATTTGATAACTTAAAAGCAATTGACCAATTCCCTGAAAGACACAAACTACCAATACCTACAAAAAGAAAAAACGATAATCTTGCAAGGTGTATAACAAAGAAAACAAATCAATAGATAACAGCCTTCCATAAAGAAATCTTGAGGCCCAGATGGTTTCACGTGTGAGTTTTAAGAGCATTTGAGAAGAAATTATACCAATTCTCCATAACTGCCTCCATAAAATATAAGGCAGGCAACATTTTCCAATTCATTCTAAGAGACTGGTATTACTCTGATACCAAAATCAGATAAAGAAAATAAAAGAAAAGACAATTAGAGACCAATATCTCTCATAAAAATAGATTTAAAATCTTCAACAAAATATTATCAGATAAAATCTAACATTGTATAAAATTAATTATACCCAGCAATTGAGTGGCATTTATTCCATGGGTTTAAGGTTGGTTCAATATTTAAAAATCAAGCATATCTGTGTTTAAAGCATATAATCCACCATATCAACAGGATAATGCAGAAAAATCATATGACCATATCAACTGATGAAGAAAAAGCATTTGAGAAAAGTCAATGCCCATTCATGATAAAAATTCTCAGAAACTTAGGAGTAGAAGGCATCTTCATCAACTCGATAAAGATCTACAGAAAACCTACAGCTAACAACATACTTAATTATGAGATTCTGGATGGTTTCCCCCTAAATTCTGGAGCAAGGCAAGGATGCCCTCTGTCACCACTCTTATTCAACATTATACTGTAGTCCTAACTAGTGCAATAAAACAAGAAAAAGAAATAAAATGTTTAGAGTTTGGGAAGGAATGACAAAAACTATCTATGCATGATGTTCTATGTAGAAAATATCAAAGAATTGAGGAAAAAACTCCTGGAAATAATAAGTGAACATAGTAAGGTCACAAGAAACAAGCTTAATATGCAAAAGTCAATTTTTTTCCTGTATATAAAAATGTACAATTAGATTTTGAAATTTTTTTTTAAATTAGCATTTACAATAGCATCCCCAAATATGAAATACTTGGGGAGAAATCTAACAGAAAAAATACAAAATCTTTGTGTGTTAGGCTGTAAAACTTTTGTGAATGGAATGGAATAAAAGATAAAATAACTAAATAACTAAATAAATGGTGGGATAGTCATGGCAAAATAAAATGTGCTCAACATCATTTACATTACAATTGAAAATGTGCTCAACATCATTTATTATTAGGGAGTTGCAGATTAAAACAACAATGACATACCACTACACACCTATCAAAGAATGGCTAAAATCCATTTAGGAAAAACAAATCACCTGTCAATGACCACTACTGGCAAGGATTCAGAGAAACAGCAACCCATTCATTGTTGTTCATTCATTTTGGGAATGCAAAATGGTACAGCCACTTTACTTACAAAAGTAAAGTTAGTCTCACCATATGATCCAACTATTGTCCTTCCTAGGTCAATACCCAAAATGATGTGAAAACTTATGTCCATAGCAAAACCTGCATGTGAATGCTTATAGCAGCTTTATTTATAATCATCAAACGCTGAAAGATATCCTTCAGTTTGTGAATGGATGAGCAAACTGGTACATGATTATTCAATTTAAAAATAGATATCAAGTCATGAAAGGAAATGGATGAAAATGAAATGTATATTGCTAAAAACAAGAATCCTGTCTGAAAAAGTGACATATTTTATCATTCAAAATTATATGACACTCTTAAAAAGGCAAAACTATAAAGACTATTAAGATCAGTGGTTGTCAGCAATTTCAGGAAAGACGTGGAGGAAAGAATAGGGGAAAAACAAGGATTTTTAGCAGTTAGTCTATTTTGTATGGTACTTTAAAGGTGGATATATGAATGCATTAAAATTTTTTTTTTTGTTTTACAGTTGAATTGCACTAAATACAAGTTGTCTTCCTTTCAGTACCTAGCATATTCTTGTATTTAACAGGTAATTTGTGAACATTTGTTTTGTTTTGTTTAGGTTTTTTTTAACAAATCAATTTTATTTATATGTATTAATAAACATACAATTTACCCAAAGTGTACAATCAATGGTATTTGCTATAATCACATAGTTGTGTGTTTATCACTTTAATCATTATTAGAGCATATTCATTATTTCAATAATAATAATAATGAACAAAAAACAAACAAACAAGAAAATTCCTCACCCCTCAATTTCTCTATGCTTCCCCCACTGTACATATGTGCTGTTTCTGGTTATTCTATCCAAAGTATATCATCAATGGCTTTTAGTATAATCACAATGTTGTACATTCATAATCTCAAAAATTTTAGACCAATTTCAATACTCCAAAAAGAAAGACTCCACACCCCTTACCATTCCTTCCTCAGACCAAAATAACCGTTTATCTCCTTTCATCCTTATAAATTAATTTATATTTACATTTTATATAAATGGAATCATACAATATGTAGTACTCTGTGTCTGGTATCCATCACTTAGAATATTTTTTTGTGTGTGTCTGAAAGAAAAATGGTCTTATATATACAATTCTGCCTATATTCATATTTCACATAATCTATTTAGTTCATAATATGGCAATCATAAAGCATTTGTCCTTTTGTGTCTGGCTTGCTTCACTCAACATAATGTCTTCCAGGTTCATCCATGTTGTAATATGTTTCACAACTTAATTTCTTCTTACCACTGCATAATATTCCATTGTGTGTATTCACCACAATTTGTTTATCCATTCATTTGTTGATGGACACCTGGGTTTTTACCAACTTTTGGCTATCGTGAATAGCGCTGCTATGAATATTTGTGTACAGATGTCTATTTGTGTCACTGCTCTCAGTTCTTCAGCATATATACCTATCAATGGTGTTGCCAGGTCCCATCTCATGGCAAGTCTATTAAACTTCCTTAGGAACTGCCAAACAGTCCTCCACAGTGGCTGTACAATTCTACATTCCAACCAGCAGTGAATAAGTGTTCCTGTCTCTCCACATTCTCTCCAACATTTACAGTTTTCCAACTTTTTAATAGCAACCAGTCCAATAGGTGTGGAATGAAATCTCATTGTAGTTTTGATTTGCATTTCCCTAATCGCTAGTGATGTTGAACATTGTTTCATGTGTTTCTTTGTCATTTGTATTTATTCTTTGGATGGTTGTCTTTTCAAGTCTTTTGCCCATTTTTTAATCAGATACCTTGTCTTTTTATTGTTGAGTTGTATGATCTACGTATATATCATGGATATTAAGCCCTTATCAATATAGGATTGCAAAATATTTTCTCTCATTGAGTCAGATGCCTTTTCACCCTTTTATTAAAATTCTCTGAGGTGCAAAAGTGTTTAATTTTGAGGAGGCCCCATTTATCTATTTTTTCTTTTGTTGCTCGTGATTTGGGAGTAAGGCTTAAGAAACTACTACCTACCACAAGATCTTCAAGGTGTTTTTCCACATTTTCTTCTTGGAGTTTTATGGTTGTTGTTTTTATATTTAAATCTTTGATCTATTTTGAGATAATTTTTTGTATAAGGTGTGAAATAAGGGTCTTCTTTCTTTTGGATATGGCTCTCCAGTTCTCCCAGCACCTTTGTTGAATAGACTGTTCTGGCCCAGCTGGGTGGGCTTAACAGCCTTGTCAAAAATCGCTTGACTATAGATGTGAGGATTAATTGCTGAGTTCTCAATTAGGTTCCATTGATCAATGTGTCTGTCCTTATATCATTACCATGCTGTTTTTACCACTGCAGCTTTAAAGTCAGGAAGTGAGAGTCCTCCAACTTTATTCTTCTTTTTAGAGACATTTTTGCTATTCGGGGCCTTTTGCTCTTCCAAATAAATTTGTTTATTGGCTTTTTCGATTTCTGCAAAAAAGCCTAGTGGGATTTTTATTGGGATTTCTTTGAATCTGTAAATCATTTTGGGTAGAATTGACATCTTAACGATATTTAGTCTTCCAATCCATGAACACAGAATGTGCTTCTATCTATTTAAATTTTCTTCAGTTTCTTTTAGCAATGTTTTGTACATTTCTGAATACAGGCTCTTTATGCCCTTGGTTAAGTTTGCTAGTAAATTTTGATTGTTTTATTCGCTATTATATATGGTCTTTTTTTTCTGACTTCCTCCTCAGAATGAACATCAGTAGTATATTGAAATTATATTGATTTTTGCATATTAACCTTGGAGATTTTCTAGATATAGGATCATGTCAACAGAGAATAGTGAGAGTTTTACGTCTTCCTTTCCTATTTAGATGCCTTATTTCTTTGTCTAGCTTAATTGCTCTAGCTGGAACTTCTAGCACAATATTGAATAATACTGGTGACAGTGGGTGTCCCTGTCTTGTTCCTGATCTCAGTGGGAAAGTTTTCAGTCTTTCACCAATGAATACAATGCTAGCTATAGATTTTTCATATATATACTTTACCATATTGAAAAAGCTTCCTTCAAGAAAGGGAGCTGTATTTTATCAAATGCCTTTTCTGCATCAATTGAGAGGATAATGTGATTTTCTTCTTCAATTTATCAATGTGGTTTATTACACTAATTTATTCTCTTGTGTTGAACCATCCTTGCAAAAATGGGATAAAACCCACTTGATTATGGTATATAATTTTTATTTTAATTTATTTTTTAAAATATATTTAGTTACATAAATGTTATTTTAAGAGTATAGGGGATTCCCATATGCCCCACTTCCCACACCTCCCATATTTTCCCACATTAACAACATTCTTCATTTGTATGGCATATTCATTGAAATTGATGAACACATTTTGGAGCATTGTCACTAAGCATGGATTAAAGTTTACATTGTAGTTTACACTCTCTCCCACCCAATTCTGTAGGCTATTGCAAGATATATAATGGCCTGTATCTGTCATTGCAATGTCATTCAGGACAATTCCTAAGTCTCAATAATGTCCCATATTACACCTGTTTTTCCCTCTCCCTGCCCTCAGAACCTCCAGTGGCCACTACCACCCCATCAATGATACAATTTCTTATTCTTTTAATGTGCTTTTGGATTGTGTTTGTAAGTATTTTGTTGAAGATTTTTGCATCTGTATTCATTAGAGATATTGGTCTTTAATTTTCTTTTTTCATAGTATTTTTATCTGATTTTGGTATTAAGGTGGTGTTGGATTCATAGAATGAGTTTGGTAGTGTTCTTTCCTGTTCTATTTTTTGGAGGAGCTTGAGCAAGATTGGTATTAGTTCATCTTTGAATGAATGGTAGAATTGAAGCCATCTGGCTCCAGGCTTTTCATCTTTTGGAGGTTTTTGATGACTGTTTCAATCTCTTCACTTGTGATTGGTTTGTTGAGGTCTTCTATTATTTCTAAAGTCAGTGTAGGTGGTTCATGTATTTCCAGGAATTTGTCCATCTCATCTACATTTTCTAGTTTTTTTGCATACAATTGTTCATAGTATCCTCTTATAATCTCTCTTATTTCTACAGGGTCAGTGGTAATGTCTCCCCTCTCATTTCTGGTTTTATTTATTGTGTCTTCTCTTTTTTTTTACTTTGTCAGTCTAGTTAAGGATTTGTCAATTTTGTTGATCTTCTCAAAGAATCAACTTTTGGTTTTGTTAATTCTCTCTATTGCTTTCTGTTGTTGTTGTTCTCGATTTCATTTATTTCTTCTCTGATCTTTACTATTTCTTTCCTTCAGCTTGGTTTGGGATTAGTTTGCTGTTCTTTTTCTAGTTCTTCCAGGTGTGCAGTTAGAGCATCAATTTTAGCTCTTTCTTCTTTTTTAATGTAAGCTTTGAGGGCTATAAATTTCCCTCTCAGCACTGCCTTTGCACTGTTCCATAGGTTTTGATATCTTGTGTTCTTATTTTCATTCTTCTCAAGATATTTGCTGAATTCTCTTGCAATTTTCTCTTTGACCCACTGAGTGCTTAAGAGTATGTTGTTTGATCTCCATATACATATGCATTTTCCCTTTTTCTGTCCATTATTGATTTCCAGCTTCATTCTGTTATGATCAGAGAAAGTGTTTTGTATAATTTCAATCTTTTTAAATTTATTGAGACTTGTCTTGTGACCCAACATATGGTCTATCTTGGAGAAGGATCCATGGGCACTTGAATAAAATGTATAAACTGCTGTTTTGGGGTGCAGTGCTCTATAGATGTTTGTTAGGTTTACTTAATTTATCATAGTATTCAAGTTCTCTGTTTCTTTACTTATCCTTTGTCTCAATGTTCTATCCAATATTGAGAGTAGTGTGTAGAAATCTCCAACTATTATTGTAGAGACATCTTTTTCACTCTTCAAGTTTGTCAGTATGTTCCTCTTATATCTTGGGCACTGGGGTTAGGTGCATAAATATTTAGGGTAGTTATTTCTTCTTGTTGAATTTCTCTTTTCATTAATGTATAATGACCTCCTTCATCCCTTATAACCATTTTGCATTTAAAGTCTATTTTGTCTGATATAAGTATCATTACTCCAGCTCCTTTTTGCTTACTATTTCCATGGAATATCTTTTTCCAATCCTTCTTTTTTAACCTGGTTGTGTCCCTACATCTGAGGTGAATCTCTTTTAGACAACATATAGGTGGGTCAAACTTTTTAATCCATTCTATCAGTCTGTGTCTTTTAATTGGGGAGTTCAAACCATTAACATTCAATGTTCTTGAGTAGACATCTAGCTCTGTCTTTACTTCTCAGTAACAATGAATATAAAATACTTGTTAAAAATATATTTTAAATGTTATATATCTGCTATTGTTTTATTTCATTTCTTTAATTAGTACAGAAGCTTAAAGTTTTATCATATGTTTATTGGTTATATATTGTTTCTGCATTTCTGAAATTATATATTTATGAGAATGTCTTAATTTATGAGAAGGTCTTGATACACAAACCTAGGGCAAAGCAAAACACTTCAGCTGCTCTCCAGCATAATGATGTTTGGATGGTAGGAGAAAATTTACTGTGTGGTTGAAAAAGAGCCACTTGTAGGTATAAGATGATTGCTTTTATGGGGCACATTTTGTTAAGAAAAATTTTTTTACATGATCCACTGTAATTCATTGGAAACAGTAAATTCCCTGTCTCTGTCATTCTTGTTATGTAAGCTTTTATATCTCTAGGATGACCTTGTTAGTGAGAAAATATGTAATAAGAGAAAAGAAAATTATTAGCATATTTGCATGTATTTATTTATTGTTTAAAGAGGTGCTATGGAAAATGATGGGGCTTTTAGTATTTGTACTAAGGTAAATCATGATGCAAAGAAAAGAGAAGTAAATATGGAAAATTGCTCCAAAGTAATTCCTGCTATAGTTTTACCCTGTTATATCAGGCTGTGTTTCATCACAGATTTATTTTCTTAGGTGGAGTGGGGTCCCAAGAATGCAGAGATCTTGGAAATAATTTTCAAACATTATTAAGTTCATGTTCAAATAAAAAGTATCATAATAAATTTTATCCTTTAAACTTCTGCTGTTTTCATTTTAAAATACCCAAAGCATGCATGCTTTGTTGAAATAAAACATTACAAAATACTGGCAAATAAAGATTGCACTAGTCTTTCTATAGGCACTAGGAAACATATAGAAAATAAGCCTGAATATGTGCTCTTATTTTGTCATAGAAAAATTAAATTTTTTTTACTGCAAAAGGACTTTCTCAAATGTCAAATGTGGCAGTTTGAATTTGGTGAATACAAAACAAAAAGATTAAGTTTTCGAAATAATCCATTCATGTAGGTGCGAGGCCCTTTGATTGCATTAGATTAAGTTAAGGGGCCTTGATTAGATAGTTGGTTAGATTGCTTTTGATTGGACTAAGTCAGTGAGGCATGACACAGGTTAGATCTCCACCCTCTTGCCCAGTCTTTATAAACTGCGAGCACACAGAGAGAAAGAAACACAGAAAAGGCAGAAAAGGGAGCTCTACCATTTTGACCTAGCCATGTGAGAGAGAGAACTCCAGGTTTGCCTATAGCTGCTGAAAGATAGAGAAGCCCTGAGAGTCTCAAGGAGATAAGGTACAGGGAGAGATCCCTGATTGCCCACAGCTGAGCTCCAGGAGAAAGTAGTGAAAGACTGGCAGACATGCCATTTTGCCTCACCACGTGGCAGGACTCCAGGATCTGCTAGTAACTGACTTTTGGTGAGAAAGCGTCACTGATGGTACTTTGATTTGGACATTTTTGCAGCATTGGAACTGTAAGGTTTTACCCTAATAAAATACCCATTATAAAAGTCAACCTGTTTCTGGTACTTTGCACTAGCAACCATTGGCAAACTAAGACATCAAGACATAAAAATTATTTTAGCAGGGTTAGCTTTATTAATAATACTGATGTCCTTGAAATTTACTTTCTCTCTTCCTTCACAGTTGTAAGCCTGTTCATTTCCCAGGACATTTACACCTATCCCTTTTCCTCACCCTTTAATCATGCATAAATGATATAATAATAATAATAATAATAATAATAATAATAATGTGGTTGAGGAGAAAATACACCAAATGTAAGATACTTTGTTTAGTAGTAATATATTGAGGAAGCTATTTAATCACTAGTTAAAATTATTTCACAACAATGCAAGATATTGGTGGTAGGGTGAGGTATGAGAGCCCTCTATGATGTTATGTATGTTTGTTTTGTAAGTTCACAACTATTATTATACACTTATTGTTTATGTGTGTTTATGTATGAGTGCTATATTTCAATAAATTTTTAAAAAATGGGAAAAATTAAGGAAGAAGGCTCAAATCCCCTGTGACAGTTTTTTAGTAATGAATATACTAATAATTTTTTCTTTCTTTTTCTTTTTTATATACTAATAATTTAACAAATGTTTTTTGAGCACTCTTTTATCTGTCTCCACAAAGGAGGAGAAAAATTGCACGAGTCCAAACAGTTGTAGAAGAAGACACTGAATCCAACAAAACAATGAGAATCAAACGCTTTTACAAGCTCATATCTAACTGAGGGATCATGGGATTTGGTCCAGATTATTGGCTGCCAAAACTGAGACACCAAACCAGTAGAAAGTAGTGACCCAGATACTTTTAGCCACTGTTACAACTTGTTTACACAATTCAAGGTCCCAAAGAGGAGTCTTTTTAATCTGCCAGAATATTGTTTTCTAGATGGCTGACAATTGAGGTAATTGAGAAAAACTTAAGAATCAATAAAAATGTGACAAAGGAAGTACAAGTGTAACTAAGAAATATTGCAGGTTTGGTTCTAGACCACCACAATAGAGTGAATATTGCAATAAAAGAGTCACAGAAATTTTTTGGTTTCTCAGTGCATTTAAAAGATATGTAAATGCTATACTGTAGTGAATTAAGAGTGCAATAAATACCATTATGTCAAAAATATGTACATACCTTAATTAAAAATATTTTATTGCTGAAAAATGCCAACCACTACCTGAACTTTCAGGAAGTCATCAACTTTTTGCTGGTAGAAGTTCTTGCCTCAATGTTGATGGCTACTAGTTAGTTGATCAAGGTGGTGATTGCTGAAGGTTGGGGTGGGTGTGGCAATTCCTGAAAAGAAGACAACAATGAAATTTGCTGTATTGATTGACTCTTCCTTTCATAAAAAATTTTTCTGTTGCATGTGATGTTGTTTGATAACATTTTACCCACGGAAGAACTTCTTTCAAAAGTGGAGTGACTCCTCTTAAACCCTACTGTTGCTTTATTAACTAAGTTGATGTAATATCCTAAATATTTTGTTGTGATTTCAACAATGTTCACAGCCTCTTCACTAGGAGTAGATTCCATCTTAAGAAAACACTTTCTTTGCTTATCCATAAGAAGCAACTCCTCATCCATTAAAGTTTTATCATGAAATTATAATATTTCAGTAATATCTTCAGGCTCTACTTCTAATTCTAGTCCTCTTGCTATTTCTATCACATCTGCAGTTACTTCAATTACTGAAGTCTTTTTATCCCTGGAAGTCATCAGTGATTGTCAATCTTCATGATGATATTTTGACCTCCTCCCATGAATCATGATTCTTCTTAGCATTCATGTTTTCATTGGAGTAGTACTTTAATTTTCCTTCAAGAACTTTTTCTTTGCAAACTTGACTAACTGGTACAAGAGGCCTAGCTTTTGGCCTTTATTGGCTTTCAACATGTGTTCCTCACTGAACTTAATCATTTCTAGCTTTTGATTTAAAGTGAGAGATATGAGACTCTTTCTTTCACTTGATCACTTAGAGGCTTTCATAAGGTTATTAATTTGCCTAATTTCAATTTTTTTGCATCTCAGGGATTAGGGATGCCTAAGGAGAGAAAGATTGCAAGGGAAACTACTGGTTAGTGGATCAGTCAACCCATCTTATATGGACACAGTTTGTTGTGCCCCAAACAATTACAATAGTGTGGCAGTTTGAAATTATTTTATGAATCCTAAAAAGAGAAATATTATGTTTGCAAATTAATCTATTCCCTTGGGTGTGGTACTCTTCGATTATGTTAAATTCAGTTGAGGGGTCTTGGATTAGATTACTTGATAAGATCACTTTAAGACTTTGGATTGGACTACATCAGTGAGGTGTGATGCATGTTAGTCTCTGCCCTCTTGCTGGGTTTAATATAAACGGAGACACAGAAACTCAGACAGACAGAGGAAAAAAGAAGCCAGCATTATTGATTCTGCAATGTGAGAGAGAAGATTGCTTAAGCACAAAGCCCCTAAGTGGCTGGGCCCATGGAGCAGCTCAAGAAAAGACGAGCCCTGCAATATGTCTGATAGTTTACAGCTGAATTTGGGAAGAGAGCAGGACAGCCAAGACTGATATAGGAGGCCCAGAAAGAGACAAGCCCTGTGCCTGGTTGCTAAAGTCTGAGCTCCAAGAGATGGTAGATTCTGGAAGGAAGGCAGAGACCTTTGCAGAGATTGGTGATCATCTTGCTTTACCATGTGGCAACAATGCCAGGATCACCAGCATCTAATCTGGTGAGAAGAACCTTTTATGGTGCCTTGAGTTAGACTTTTCAAGGCCTTAGAAATGTGAGCTTTTACCCCAAATAAATCCCCCTTATAAAAGCCAAAACATTTCTAGTACTTTGCATCAGCAGCCATTTGGCAAACTAAAACAAATAGTAGCATCAAAGATCACAGATCATAGATCACCATATAACATATCTAATAATGAAAAGTATGAAATATTGTGGCAATTGTCAAAATATGACCCAGAGGAGGACTTCTGGGGAAGATGGTAGAGTAGGGAGCTCCAGAACTCAGTTCTTTCAGCAAAACAATGACTAAACAGCCAGGAATTGTTCAAAACAAGAGGGAAGGGGCTGATGCACAATGCTAAAGAACAACAAATTACTCTCTCTACATGGTTGCTACTGGCACCAATCCCCCACTCACACAGTAGGACACCATGGGACCCAGTTCCTGGCAAGATCACTGGTGAGAGAAAGAGATGTAAAAATCTTCTTCCACAAGAAAAAGGATGGGACAGCCAATTGCTGATTATGACTTTTGATTAGGATCACTGGGGCCCTGACTCTGAGCCCTTAAAAATGTCTTTAAGGACTTTTAAAAAATCTTGAAAATACGCAAGGAGATGAAGGAAAGTACACAGATAAAACTAAAGCATATCAGGAAAACAACGAGTAAGCAATGAGAGTGTAAATAAAGAGATAGAAATTTTTAAAGCAACCAAACAGAATTACTGGAGCTGAGGACCACATAACTAAATGAAAAATGCCCAGGAACGTCTGAAGAGGAGCTTGGAGTTGACAGAAGAAAGAAACAGTGAACTTGAAGACAAGACAATTGAAATGAGTCAGGCTAAGGAACAGAAAGTAAAAAAGACATGTTAAAAGTGAAAATAGCCTGATAGCTATGGAGCACCATCAAGTTTACCAATATACACATCATGGGAGACCTAGAAAGAGAGGAAAGAGAAAAGGGCAGAAGGAACTGATGGCGAATTTCCCAGACATAGCAAAAGACATGAATATGCACATCCAAGAAGCTCACAAAATATCAAACAGGAAAACCATGAAGAAACATACACCCTGTCATATACTGATTACACGATTGAATGCAAAAAACAAGGAGAGAGTTCTGAAAGCTGCAAGAGAAAAACAATATGCTTCTTACAAGGGATTCACTGTTGAATGGAGTGCCAATTTCTCATCAGAATCTATGGAGGCAAAAAGGCAGTGGGTTGAAATAAAATGCCAAAAGATTTTTTTTAAATGTCAGTAAAGAATTTTATATCATGCAACACTCTGTTTCAAAAATGTGGGAGGGATTAGGACATTCTTAGATAAACAAAGGCTGAGGGAATGCATCACCACTATACTTGCCCTACAAGCAATGTTAAAAGGAGTTCTTCAGACTAAAAAGAAAGTAACCTAGACAATTGTTCAAAGCAGCATAAAGAAATAAAGACCTGTGGTAAAAGTAACCATTTGGATAATTATAAATGCCAGTATTTTTGTATTGCAGTGTTTGGTATATAACTCTACTTCTTATTTCCTACAGGTATTAAAATGCAAATGAGTAAAAAAGTAATGATAAATCTATGTTTTTGGACATTCAATGTACAAAGATATAAGTAGTTATAAGAACAAAAAATGGTGGGGGACAAAGCAGTATAGGAAAAGCACAAGTGTATGCTTTTGAAGTAAAGTTGGTATCAAACCAAATATGATTGTTATATATTAGGATGTTAAACTTTAACCCTATGGTAGCTACAAGGAAAATAGATGAAACTATATCCAGATAAAATGAGAAGATATTCAATATGGTACAACATAAGAAAGCAAATAAATATAAGAGTAAGCTTTAATGGATGTGAGGGACAAAAATGGTACAAGAGTTACAAATAGCAAACTGGCAAAAGAAAGCCCCATATTATCAGTAGTGACATTAAATGTAAATTTATTAAACTGTCTAGTCAAAAGGCAGAGATTGGCAGAATGGATTTAAAAAGCATGAACCCAACTGCATGCTGCCTGCAAGAGATGCAACTTAAATTCAAAGATACAAGTAGGTTGAGGGTGAAAATATGGAAAAAACATATCATACAAATAGTAACCAAAAGATAGTTTGGGGTGGCAATACTAACATTGAATAAACTAGACTTTAAGTCAAAAACAGTTATGAGGCTCCAAGATGGTCATTATATACTGATAAATGGGGAAATTCAACAGGAAGATGCAACAATTATAAGTATGTATGGACCTAACAGAAGAGCCCCAAAATAAATGAAACAAATACTGACAGATTTGAATGGAGAAATTGACAACTCTTCATTACTAGTAGACTTTAACACACTACTATCAATAATGGATAGATCATCTAGCCATAAAATCAATATGAAAGTGCAGGACTTGACTGATACACTAAACCAACTAGACCTAACAAACATATATAGAACACTGCACCCAACAAAAAGAGAAAATACATTTTTCTTGCATGTACAGGGATCATTCTCCAGGACAGAGACACAAATCAAGTCTCAATCAATTAAAAATATTGAAATCATGCAATGTATATCCTCCAACAACAATGGAATGAAATCAATCACAGTGAGAGGGAAAATTCAGAAATAAGTGGAAATTAAACAATACACTATTGAACAACCAATGTGTTAAAGAAGAAATCAGAAGTAAAACTAGGAAATTTGAAATTGAGGCAAATGAAGAGGAAATTAAAATTTACCAAAACTTATGGGTTGGTGCAAAGGCAGTGCTGAGGTGGAAGTTTAAAGCTCTAAATGCTTACATTAAAAAGGAAGAAAGACTTCAAATAAGAGACCTACCCCTAAAACTGGAATAAATAGAAAAAGAAGAGCAAACTCAAGCCAAAGTGAACAGAATGAATGAAGTAACAAACATTAGAGTATAGATAAATGAAATAGAAAAAATAGAATCAATAAAACCAACAGTTTTCTCTGAAAAGATAATTGAAATTGACAAACCATTAGCTAGACTGACAAAGGCAAAACAGAGGATACAAATAATGGAAATCAAAAATTAAAAGGGGAACATTACTACCAACCACACTGAAATAAAAAGAACTGTAAGAGGATACTATGAACAATTGCATGCCAAAAAATTAGATAACCTAGATGAAATGCACGAAATCTGAGAAACACACAAGCTACCTACATAGACTCCAGAAGAATTAGAAGCTCTTAACAAACCAATTACTAGTAAATAGATTGAATCAGTCATCAAAATCCACCCAACACAGAAAATCCTGGGACTAGATCACGTCATAGGAGAGTTTTACCCAACATTCCCAGAAAATTTAACTCCAATTCTGCTCAAACTCTTCAAAAAATTGAAAAGGAGGGAACACTCCCTAATTCATTCTATGAGGTAAAAATTACCTTCATACCAAAGCCAGATAAAGATATCACAAGAAAACAAAACTACACACTAATATATTTTATGACTATAGATACGAAAAATTCTCAATCAAATACTAGCAAACAAAATCAACAGCATATTAAAGAATTATGGACCTTGATCAAGTGGATATAACCTTTGTAAGCAAGGTTCGTTCGACATAAGACAATCTATTAATGTAATAAAGGCCATTAACAGAATGAAGGAAATAAACACATGATCATGTCAATTGATGCAGAAAAGGCATTTGACAAAGTCTAGCACTGTTTCTTTGAAAAAGACATTTAGAACACTAGGAAACATCCTCAGTGTGATAAAGGGCATGTATGAAAAACCCACTGCTAAGGACCTATTTGATGGTGAAAGACCAAAAGCTTTCCCTGTAAAGACCAGAGACAAGACAAGAATGTCCACAGTCCTCAACATTCAACATTTTACAGAAAGTTCTTGCCAGAACTATTAGATAAGAAAAGGAAATAAAAGTGTCAAAATTGGAAAGGAAGAAGTAAAATGTTTCCTATTTGCAGGTGACATGATCCTACACAGAGAAAGATCTGAAAAATCCATAGCAATGCTCCTAGAGCTAATTAATGAATTACCCAACATTACCCAAAAATCTATAATGTTTCTGTACACAAGCAATGAACAATTCGAAGAAGAAATCAAGAAAAGTTTCAGTCACAATAGCAATTAAAAGTATCAAATATCTAGGAATAAATCTAAGGATTTAAGAGACTAGTACACAGAAAACTAAAAAAACGTTGTTAAAAGAAATTAAAGAAGACCTAAATAAATGGAAAGATAGTTCGTGTTCATGGATTGGAAGACTATTATGATGTCAATACTACCCAAAGCCATTTATAGATTCAATGTAATCCCAATCAAAATTCCAACAACCTTCTTTGCAGAAATGGAAAATCCCAATCATCAAATTTATATGGAATGGTCAGAGGCCTTGAATGATTAAAGCCATCTTGAAAAAGAAGAATGTATTTGGAGGACTCATACTTCCAGATCTTAAAACTTATTACAATGCCACAGTAATGAAAACAATATGCTACCGGCACAATGACAGACATATAGACCAATGTAATTGAATGGAGGCCTCACAAATCGACCCTCACACTTGTACACTTGTGGACACCTGATTTTTGCCCAGTGGGCAAAGACCACTCAATTGGCAAAG
>JAQZBX010020719.1:17147-32879 GCA_029593785.1 Cabassous unicinctus | reverse complement strand
TGATTTAACTGCTAACGCAAATAGTTTTAAGATTATTCAAAAACACTGTTAACAACCATTGACTGAGGAGAACAACAAGTCTGTTAAATTCTAAGCTACAAGTACTAATAACTCTGATGTAAATGCCTAACTAACTTAAGCCCATTATAAAGTAGATTTCCTTAAATCTCTAATGTGAGGTAAAAACTACTGCTTTAAAGATAGTTTAGGATCTTAATAACCTTTTAGATAGTAAACGTTAAAATGTAACAATGGGTTAGTGCTGCAATTAGGTATGCTAGTTTACCACAAGTCTGGTTTATCTAACCTTAACATCAGAATAGGAACTTCTAAGCCATAAGTTAAAAGTTAACATCCTAGAACTAAAAGTGCTTATCTAAAGTCTATATTATGCCTGCAATCTTGCTTAGCTATAGAAAGAATGCTTACGTAAACTTTACATAACTACAGAAGGAATGCTTACAAGCCTGCCCAAAGAATAGTATATAAAAACTGAGCTATCCTACATTAAAGAAGAATAAAAAGAATAAAGAGATATACGTGGATTCTCACTCAACTTGGTGTGCAACTCATCTTTTCTCGCCAATGCCCTTGACCACCTTCAGTCTGCTCCCTCGTGCGTCGGCTGGACCGCGGCACTTAAATAATTCATATGCTTCAATTCTTCCATTATTGTCTACTTTCATATTGATTTGATATTTTGTAGTGAACAGTTTTTATCCCTTCTCATTTATTTCTGTGTATATTTTTCAGATGTTTGTTTTGTATTTATATGGGGTTAAATTTACCATCCTAAATCTATAACAATCAAATTTTATCTGATAACACTTTAACTTCAACTATGTCAATTCTTGAGGGAAACAGATCTGACAGGAGATATCTGTAAATATTATGATATTTTATAAAATTTTCTCACATGACCATATGTGTGCACAAGTCTAAATTCTGTAGGGCAGACTACAAGCCTGGAACTCCAATGAAGGTTCTCAATGAAATAGTTCCACAGGAGAAGCTGTCTATCTGAAGAAGAAATGGGAATTCTCTCACTGACTACTGAAATCACTTCTCTTTTAAGGCCTTCAACTGATTATATGAGACATCTCTCATTGCTGAAGGCAATAGCCTCAGCTTGTTGTACATGTAGTCATCCATAGATGCTACACTAGTCAGCCAAAGGGGGGGGGTGATGCAAAATACCAGAAATCTGTTGGCTTTTATGAAGGGTATTTATTTGGGCTAGAAGCCCAAGTTGCAAGGCCATGAAGCATAATTTACTTCCCTCACCAAAGTCTATTGCCATGTGTTGGAGCAAAATGGCTGCTGATGTCAGTGAGAGTTAGGCTTCCTGGGTTCATCTCTTTCTGGTGCTTACTTGTCTCCTGGCTCAGCTCCTCTGTTATCTCCACAAGGTCAGATGTAGACTATGAGGCACTCTAGGCTTTTCCTCTCTTCATAAGTCCAGCTATAGACTATCAGGTGAATGGCTGTCTCTCTCCCCAGGGCTTCTGCCATGTCTATGGGCCATCGTTATTCCTCTGTGTTCTTCTCCTGCATGTTCATTTCCCAGGCTCCAGCTCAAAACCCAGAAGCAAAACTCCAACTCTGTCCTTTGCCATGTCTTTGATTTATGGGTCCCCACACACCAATGGACAGAGAATCAATGCTCTACTGATGTGACCCAGTGAAAGCCCTAATCATAATTTAATCATACCTAGAGGAACAGACGAGTTTACAAATATAACCAATATCAATTCTTGGCATTCATAAACAATGCCAAAGTGCTAGATGCAATCAACTCACTGATGATTTAAGCTCACAAAAATATGCTCACAGAATCAATTAGGACACTGCTTGCTTGACTGAAAACCTGGGCACCATTACCCAGTCTACTTGACACATGGGCCTAACTATGATAAAGAGGGTAAAAAATTCTTGGTTGGAAATTTCTTTCTTTCAGCACTTTATTTCATCACACTGCCTATTGACTTTTGGCCTCCTTGCTTTCTGATGTAAAACCAGCACTTAGTCTTATTGGATTTCCCTTCTATGTGACATGTTGCTTTTGTTTTGTGGCTTTCAGAATTCTCTCTTGGTCTTTGGCATTCATCAAACACATCATAATGTACCTGGACATGGCTCTTTGAAATTTCATCATCCTTGTGCTTCTTGAATGTGTATTTTCAAGTCTCTTCTTAAATTTGACAATTTTATGCCACTTATTCTTTGAATATTCATTATGTCCCTTTCTCTCTTCTGTAACTTCCATAATGTGTATTAGTATATTTGAGGCTTTCTCTCAGCTCTCTTAGGTTCTGACCATTTCTCTTTATTTACTTTTTAATTTTTTAAAAGATACTTAGATTACATAAATGTTACACAAAAAATATAGAGATTCCCATACACCCCACCTCCCACACCTCCCACAATCTCCCACATAAACATCCTTCATTAGTGTGGCACATCACCTGCAATAGATAAACCCATTTTAGGGCTTTCCACTAAGCATGGAGCATATTTCACATTGTAGACCATACTCTCTACCATACAGTTCTGCATGTTATATGATGGTATAAAATGGCCAAAATCTGCCATTGCAATGTCACTCAAGACAATTCCCAAGTCGCAAAATAGCCCCTGTATTACAACTGCTTTTCCCTCTCCCTGCCCTCAGAGCCTCCAGTGACCACTGGATCCACATCAGTGTTGTAATTTCTTCCATTGCTTGAATCACAATATGTCTGTAATAGAATACAAGTAAGCCCACTCTAGTCCATAGCTCTTGCCCCCATCCTGAGTAGTCTGGGATGGAGATATCCATGCCAACTCCAATGAGAGGGGTTTATATCCCATGGGGAAGATGGATGAGATTATCCTGCCTGCAGCTGCAGACTCTCTTGATTCCCTGGGATAGCCATTGTCCATCATCATCTTCCCACCAGTTGTCCTGGGTGAGTCCAATGAGCTGTAGAGTAGGAGTTGCTGCTCCACTGAGGTTCCAGGCCCAGCTGGCACATGGACAGCCCAAAGACTCATTTCTGGATATACACCTACAAACTCTGGCATGAAGTAAAGTTTTCAATAGAAGGGACAGATGAGCCATGAGTAGGGAAGACATAGTTGAGTCGAACTCTGTCACTCTCAGGAGCACAAACACCAAAGTAGGGCTGACAGGAAAGACACCAAACTCAGGGGCCATCCAGCCTGAATAGGACCTTGGTGTCTCCAGAAGCCCCACTATTTGGGGTGATATCCACTTTGGAATTATATGAGATCCTAGTGAGATATATGTAAGTGTTACCTCTGAGAAGCCCTCCCGACCCATTTTGAAGTCTCTTAGCTATATAAACTAATTTCTCTTTACGTTTCCCCCCTTTTATTCAAGGTCTATTTCCAGGCACATTTACAGTTGGTGCTTGGAAGCAAACCCTCGGTGTCAGGGAGGCCTATCTCTGGAATAGTCTTCTTTGATTTCATTTAACAGTGTTGTGTTGTTTTCTGTATATAAGTCCTTTACATCTTTAGTTAAATTTATTCCTAGAAATTTGTTACTTTTAGATACTATTGCAAATGGTATATTTTTCCTGATTTCCTCCTCAGATTGCTCTTTATTGGTGTACAGAAATGCTACTCATGTTTGAGCATTGATATTATAGCTTGTGACTTTACTGAACTCATTTATAAGTTGTAGAAACTTTGTTGTAGATTTCTCAGGATCTTCTATGTATAGGAGTATGTCATCTGCAAATACTAAAATTTTTACTTCAACCTTCCCACTTAGGATGCATTTTATATTTTTTCTTCCCTCAGTGCTTGAGCAAGTACTTCTAAGACAACGTTAAATAGGAGTGGTGATAGTGGGCATCCTTATCTTGTTCCCAAACTTGGAGGAAAAGCTTTTAGGATTTCACCATTGAAGATGATGTTGGTTCTGGGTTTTTTCAAATATACCCTTTATCATGTTCAGAAAGTTTCCTTCTATTCCTATCTTTTGCAGTGTTTTTATCAGGAAAGAGGTCTGTATTTTGTCCAATGTTTTTGTGTATCTATAGAGATGATCATGTCATTTTTTTCTTTCAATCTGTTTATGTGGTGTATTAAATTGATTGATTTTCTTATGTTGGAACATCCTTGCATACCCAGTGTGAAACCCACTTGGTTATGGTGTATAATTCATTTGATATGTTGTTGAATGTGATTAGCAAGTATTTTGTTGAGGATTTTAGCATTTAGATTCATTAGAGAGATTGGTCTGTAATTTTCCTTTTTGTGGCATCTTTGTTGGCTTTGGTATTATGGCAATGTTGGCATCATAGAATGATTTAGGCAATGTTCCTTCTACTTCTATTTTTTGGAAGTGCTTAAACAGCATTGGTGTTAGCTCTTTCCAGAATGATTGGTAGAGTTCACCTGTGAAGCCATCTGGTTTTGTGCTCTTCTTAGTTGGGAGGTTTTTGATGACTGAGTCTATCTCTTTACTTGTAATTGGACCATTGAGTTCATCAATTTCTTCTTTCATCAATGTAGGCTGCATGTGAGTTTCTAGGAATTTGTTCATTTTCTCTAACTTATAATTCTTTATTTTTTTAAGATTTATTTATTTATCCCCCACCTTGCTGCTTGTGTTTTACTGTGTCCATTCGATGTGTGTTTCTTCCATGTCTGCTTATCGACCCCTTGCTGTGAGGTCCTGCTGCATCAGCCCACCACGCCGCACAGCTGGCCTGCTCTCACAAGGAGGCACCGGGAAGTGAACCCGAGGCCTCCTGCATGGTAAACGGGGGCTCTATCGATTGAGCCACACCCGCTTTCTTGCTGTGAGGTCTTGCTGCATCATCCCACCATGCCATGCGGGCCGGCCAGCCTGCCCTCACAAGGAGGCCCGGGGAAGCGAACCCAGGGCCTCCCATATGGTAAGTGGGAGCTCTATCCATTGAGCCACACCCGCTTCCCTCTAACTTATAATTCTTGTTGACATATAATTTTTCAAAGTATCCTCTTATAATACTGTAGATTTCTGTATGGTCAGTGGTGATATCTCCTTCCTCATTTCTTATTTTGTGTATATGCATCTGCTCTGTCTTTTTCTTTGTTAGTCTGGCTAAGGGTTTAATCAATTTTATTGATCTTATTGAAGAACCAGCTTTTGGCTTTGTTCATTTTTTCTAGTGCTTTCTTATTTTCTATTTCATTGAGTTCTGCTGTAATCTTTGTTTTCTCCTTCTTTATATTTCCTTTGGGATTAGTTTGTTGTTGTTTTTTAATTTCTCCAGGTGTGCAGTTAGGTCTTCAATTTTAGCTCTTTCTTCTTTTTTGATATATGCATTTATGGCTATGAACTTCCCTCTCAGTACAGCTTTGGCTGCATCCCATAGGATTTGATAGGTTGTGTTGTCATTTTTATTCATTTCAATGTAGTTACTGATTTCTTTTCAGATTTCCTCCTTGACCCACTGTTTAACTAAAACTGTGCTGTTTAACTTCCATATCTTTGTGCCTAATCTGGCTCTTTGGACAATAGTGATTTCCAATTTCATTCCATTGTGGTCAGAGAAATTACTTTGCGTAATCTCATTCTTTCTGAATTTATGGGGAGTTGCTCTGTGGCCTAGCATGTAGCTTATCTTGGAGTATGATCCTTGTGCACTGGAGAAGAATGTATATCCTCCTGTTTTTGGGTGTAGCTGTCTGTATCTATCTATTAGGTCCAGATTCCCTAATGACTCTAATTCAGAGACTCTGTTTCCTTATTGATTCTTCATTGAGATGTTCTAATTGTGATAATGGTGTATTAAATGTTCCCCACTATAATTGTAAAGGCATTTATGTTTCCACTTAGTCTTTCCTGTGTTTGTCTCATGTGTTTTGATGTGATCTGATTAGGTGCATAAATGTTTATGATTGTTCTTTCTTCTTGAAAGATTATCCATTTTACTAATATATACTGTCCATCTTTGTCTCTTACCATAGTTTGGCCTTTAAAATCTATGTTGTCCAATATTAGCATAGCTACTTCCTCCCATTTTTTATTGTTGTTTGCTTATAAAATTGTTTTTCAACCATTCACTTTCAGCCTCCTTGAATTCTTGAGTCTAAGGTGGGTTTCTTATAGACAACATATAGAGGTGTCTTATTTCCATATCCATTCTGTCAATTTGTGTCTCTTGATTGTGATTTAATAGTAACATTCAGTGTTATTACTCTCAAGGAATTTCTTACATCAGCCATATTTCCTTTGGGTTTATGTATGTCATATGTTGTTTTCATTTTTCTTTTTGTCTTTTTAGTTGTTCTTACACTCTCCTCCAACTCCCTTTCTCCTGTTTTTTTCTTTCAACCTGCAGAATACCCTTTAGTATTTCTTGAAGGACAACCTTGCTATTGTAATACTCTCTTAATTTCTGTTTATCTGTGAATATTTTGAACTCTCCATTAGTTTTGAATGCCAGCTTTGCTGAGGAGAGAATTCATGGCTGGAAGTTTTTTTCTTTGAAGATCTTGACTATGTCATACCACTATCTTCTTGCCACCATGGTTTCAGAAGAGAAATCAGCACTTAATCTTATTGAGCTTCCCTTGTATGTGATGATTCTCTTTTCTCTTACTGCCTTGAGTATTTTCTCTTTTTCCAGAGCATTGGACATTCTGACAAGTATATGTGTTGTAGTAGGCCTGTTAGGATTCCTATTGTTAGGGATGCACTGTGCTTCCTGGACATGCACTTCCATCTCCCTTAATAGGGTTGGGAACTTTTCAGCCATTATTTCCTTCAACACTCCTTCTGCTCCCCTTCCCTTTGCTTCTCCCTGTGGGATGCCTATAATGCATATGTTTCTGCATTTTGTGTTGTCCTTTAAATCCCTAAGTCTCTGCTGTATTTTTTCTATATTTTTATCTATCTGTTTTACTATCTTTTTAATTTCAGATGTTCTATCTTCCACATCACTAATTCTGTCTTCTGCCGGTTCAAATCTGCTGTTATGTGATTCCAATGTCTTTTTGATTTCTTGGATTGTGCCATTCATTACCATCATATCTGTTATCTTTTTACGTATGTTTACAATTTCTTCAGTATGTTTTCCCAGTGTCCTCTTAATATCCTTAATCTCTTCCTTCACTTCATTAATTTGGTCCATGATATTTGTTTGGATAGCTCTGATTAGTTGTTCAATGTCCTGCATCTCTTCCTGGTTTTAATTTTGCTCATTGGACTGGTCCATATCTTCCTGTTTCTTAGTATGGTTTGTAATTTTTTGTTGCCTTCTGGTCACCATTTATCTTGATGGGTTTATTCAGTTGATCAGCTTCTTTCTTTCCTCCAGAGTGTATTTTAGCTGCTGGTTTTGTGTGTGTGTTATGTTTTCTCTTTGACAATTTGTTCTTCTTGTTTTATTTCCTTGCTGTTTTCTATGTGCCCTTGAAGGGAAAAGGTTAGGGCCAGAGAAATCAAAAGAGGTAAGAAAAAACATAATGGTAATTCTAATAAAAGTTAGAAGAGGGGCCATATAGGACTTAGTAAAATGAATATTTCACTCATGTAAGCAGTGTAGAGTAATAGGAATAAGAAAGTGGAGTACCTGCAATGATATGGAAAACCAAATAGAAAAAATATATATAGAGAGAGAGAATGATTTAAAGGCCACAATGATGAGGAGAGAGAGAAAGAGAAAAGAGAGTACAGAAAGAAAAAAGTTAATAAAAAAAGAAAACAAAATAGACAAGATAGAAATTGAAATCAGTAATGTTGTGGTCTAATAAAAGAAGGTGGAATGTAAGAACCACAAAAGAAAGCAGAAGACAGAACAATGAAGGAAGGAAAAGAGATAACATTGGTAGACAAATCAGTATACACATAAAATGGGAAATCAAGGAAGAAGAAGCAGAGCAAAGAAGCAACAAGCTAGAAGCACCTAATTTTTTAAAAAAATGAGGAAGGAAGGAGGAAAGAAAAACAAGAAACAAAACAAAACAAAACAAACAAACAAACAAAAAACAATAGCACAGAAATAAGCAATCAAACAAAGTTAAGAAAGAACAGTGTTCCTTCTTGGGCCCTTTTGGAGCCTCTCAGGCTGCCTCTGTTCTTCAACCAATTACCCTGCATGCTCCTCTCTGCAGGTTTTGAGGTGTGTTTAAGCAAATAAACTAAGTTAAATTTTTTTAAGTAAGCTTTCTTTTTTTTTTTTTCTTTTTTTTTGTTTGAAAAATAAGGGACCTATCTTTAGGTCCCTTACATAAATAATGTCTATTACAAAAATAATGTCTATTTTACCCTGTCCTATGTTATCAGTTGTATATTAGATATCCTGGTGGATCACTACTCTTTCAAGAGCCAGGAATTTTTTTTTTTTCATCTAAGGATCTCATATATTCAAGGAAGAAATTCTTCTGCTGAAATAACTTTCTAATTGGGTCAGTTAACTTTACAAAAACTAATCAGTTTCTTTCCCCTGGCCAGGCTTTACTCTCCTAGGAAGGAGGATTCAGCAGGCTGTATGAGCAGATCCCCCTCCCCTTTCCTGATCAGGTTGAGTTCCCTTTTGAAATTCAAATGGGACCCTGATGACTGAGTACACTGTACCTAAATGATTTTCAAGCCTCTCCTACATCACCCCCTCCTCCCAGGTGACCCTAAATACATTTGAGTACATTTTAAGTGATTCCCACTGCCTGATTCCCTTAGGGGAGTTGAAATTCTTATAGTCCTAGAACAGAACTATTAAATTGGCTCACTCCACCCTCTCTCAAGCCAATCATCTGTATCCCAGGGTGGTTAGGTAAATCAAGCTTCCTCAGCAGATTCTTCTATTCCCTCACCTTGTGCCACTTCAAGCTGGCTGGTGTACTCCCCAAAGCTCTAAGGGAGTCCAGGCAACCAAACCCAGAGAAAGAAACCTCCCTCTACCTTTTTCCAGAACCCTCCCACTCTTGGAGAGTGCTCCCTCTCACTGGGTGGCTATAGGGAGTCAGGGCTCACCCTGGCCCACTGCCCTGAGTTTGGTCCTTAGCCATCCACGTTTTCCAGGAATGTGGCTAAAAACTATTGGTTTTATCTTAAGCAATCTATCTCCCTGTCCAGCTCCCTCCAAGTTGATGCCCCAAAGGCTCCCGCTCCATGGGCTCCCCTAACAGCTCACTTGGGCAGGATCCTGTCCCCAGTCAGCTGTCTTTTGTGAGAGAGATGGTGAGCTTCCACTTAAACCAATGTCATCTTGCTTTCCCATTTCTCTTTATACTTTCCTGATCCTCTGCTGGAATCATTTCAATTTTATTATCTGCAGGTTTACTAATTCTTTCTTCTGCCAGCTTACTCTGCTGTTGAAACACTCCTAAGCAATATTTCATTTCATTTATTTTGGTCTTCAACTTCAGTATTTGTTTTGGTGCTTTAATAAATTCTATTCCTTTATTGGGTTATCATTTTGTTCATTTATTGGTTACCTGATATCATTTACTTTTTTCTCCATGTTTTCCATTATCTCCTTGACAACAATGAAGATGATTTTATAAAAAGCCTTGTTCTGGTATATCTAAAGTCTATAAGTCTGTTCTTCTTCATTGATGCTTTCTGAACTTTTATCTTTTTCCGTTGATTTGTCCACCATATCTTGTTTGTTTGTCTTGTAATCTATTGTTGCACATTGTACATTTTAAGGTTTTAATTCTGGAATTTAGTCCCTGAGGTGTTTGTTCCTTAAGTTTGTATCCATCTTCTGATATGACAGAGTTTCTTTGAGTTCCAGGAGCTAACAAAAACAATCATAGAAACACAAATAAATGCATTTCCCTGTCTTTGTAAACTCACTATGCATTGAGTGCTGCTCTCCTTCAGAGTTTTACCTTCCCATCAAAAAGATCATCCCAAAGCAAAAGTGAAGTGCAGATTCTACTCTACATTTTCTGAGACTGGACTTGTGCTCACTCATGGCCTTAGGAATTCCTCCATTTACCAGAATCCATATATTCCTGCTATACCCTACGAAAAAGCCTTTTCCTGCTCCCTATTCACACTCTATTGTATTCCTTAAAAACCATGATCCACTTTCAAGGCAACTTTGACTTAACTGTTTCTTACCCTGTATTAGCTGTCTACAAGCTGCTTCTGCTTACAGGGCAAATTCTGGGAAGATAAGCAGAGATAAGTTACTTGTTCTGTTTTTCACACTGCCAGCTGATGGACTGGCACTGACAAGCAGGTGCCCCAGTATGTGCATAAGGGTTACTCTGATCCCTCTGGAATACAACCAGGGATTCACAATGGGAGTACAGTCCAGCTCCCTACCACATCAGGAAAGGCAATGGGAAGGGACTTCCAAGGTGCCATGGGCTGCTACCTTGTTTAAACCTTTATTTTCTGGATTCAGCACACAATCAGTTACTACACTTTAACTGATTACCAGAGATTTTAAGAAGATGCTGTTGTTGATTTTTGCTAGTTGTAAAAAATTCTGTGAGGGAATGGCAGTCTAGAGCATCAAAAGACAATGTCTTTTGGCTCTTTCACTTCATCTTGAGTCTGACAAGATTTTCTTTGAAAGCTTTTGCCATACAGCTTCTCTCAGTCTTTTTGAGCAAATGTCTTTAATGCTTTCAAATGACATTGCTTTCTTTTTTCCAGACAAAAAATTATTTTTCTTAAATAATTTCTGAATTTGACAAAAGTGAATAAACTCATGTAATGTGAATTTTCATTCAAGTGAATATAGAATAATAAAAGCTAATTCAGAACCATCACTTACTTCATACTAGACTCCATTCTAAGCATTATATAAACACATATATAAGTCTTCTCAAGACAGCTCAATTAGGTAGGCAATTTTTTTTCCAGATGAAGAAACTGTGACACACAGAGGTAAAAGCAGAATTAGGATTAAAAGCCAACATTTCTGGCTTCAGAGTTAATTGATCTAATCATTACATTATGCTTCCTTTTTGAAATCAAAATTAGTTATAAATTGGACTCTCGAGAAATAGCACAAATAACCTTCTTTACTGCTTGTTTCCTAAAAATTGATGGCACACATATCCAAAATTTGAGTATAAATATGCTATCCAGATATTTGGATCCAAAAGTTCTTTCACCCATATGTAGTCACTGCCAACTCTTTGTCCAGATTTAAACTCATTCTCAATCTTAAAATTTATGTTCTGTCCTGGATGCATCTAAACCTTAGGTAACCACATGAAGTTTTGTCCCTTCCTCAAAAGTGCTAACAACTATTTCAAAATGGTTCATATATAATAGAGAGGTGAAGATAGTTGAAGAGTAACTCCAAGTTGCCCTACACCATGTTCTATTTGTTCCCTGTGATATCCATGGAGGTCCTGGATATCTGTTTCATTTGCTAGGTAAGGAGATCTACTCTATGGCATATATTACAAACAAAGCATAAATAATCACGATGAGATAAAGAACCTCTTATCAGGAAACAGCAGGTTTAAACGGTGTGGTAGGTAACTCTGTATAGAATTAGGCAGGATTAATCCTGCAGTAGCTCCTAGAATATTTGACTTGAAGACTACTTGATGAAAGGAAGAAGGTTCTACAATAAGCAACAAAAAACCTTAAGAGTTATTTTTGAGCCCTGGAAAAACAAGACACCTGTAGCCAGAAGCATCTCTTGCCTCACAAAGTGAGCACCAAAGTCAGAGCATCTTGGAGAAGCTGATGCATAAACTCCTATCAGCTAGTGACATTACCAGGAGGTCAAATAAACATCCCTCAAAAGTAATGAGAAAAAAGTTTAGGTTGGGGGCCGCCTCCCTGCTTACATCTAGTGTTATCACTCTTGACCTTTCTTTAACTAGAGAAGAGAAAGACAAGTCCTGAGTGAACATCCCATAGGTAGAGGCCAAGACAAGAAATTAAGTTCCTCCACACCATCTGATAATGTGACCTGAAAATGTGGTTGCAATATGAGTGAAAGTGACAAAGTGATTTCTATTTGAGACTGCACAGAACAAGGATTATAGATGTAGTGACAATATATTCTGTTTTGAGCCTGTGGCCCAGGCATCCAAACATCACACTCTTTCAGTATAAAATGTAAGACAGTTTGTCTGATAATTCCAACCATCAGACTTCTAACTCAGTCAAGATGGAGTAGCTAAATTCCTTGGTAGCCCTCCATCTCACAACAAAAATCCCTGGGCATAATACAATAAACATAGGAAGACTCTGAAGAGTGGAATGTAAAAGACAAGTTGGTTAATGACCTTAGCACTTGAGGAAAAATGTGGTAGTGATTTCCCTGTACCTCCTATATAGTCCAAATAAGGTGCTAGAGAGGCCCATAATGCAGAACCAACTGCTGCAGAAAAAGAGCTTGCTCTCCTTAGTCAAAGGATGTGAAAAAGGCAGAAGAAAACCTTTTTTATAATATCCACCCACCCACACAAGCTACAAAGGAAAAACTACCCAAAGTGTCAGTGGGGCTGAATGGGCAGATGAATCTCAACTCCACCTGGCAGCAACAAGCCACAGTGAGGGGTTGCAAATAGATTCTTGCTTTTGTAGGGGTAGAGTGAGCAGAATACATCAGGCAGCTGAAACTCCACCTTCATTCAGCAACAATGAGATGGAATGACTCAGAGCAACTTGGTGATAGTCAACACTTTGCATTCCCTCCCTCTGCTTTCTCTTTCTCCCTGGTATCAGTGAGGCCAACCTGGGAGCTGAACATCTATCCTACACATAAGCTTCAAAGTGTGGTGGAAATTTACAAGGTAAGATGGGACCTGTTGCTTCACTTTTGCTGGATGGTGCCTATTGGAGCCCAGTAGGGACATAAACATCCAACTCCTTTTAGGCCTGCATCCTTTACTTAAAAATGGTAATCTCCTGCAAAGGAGAAGGTTAAATAGGATCCAGAGTCACATAACCCTAGAGTCTAAAGTACAATAAAAAACCACTTGTCATGCCAAGAATCAAGAAATTTTCAACTTGAATGAGAAAAAACAATCAACAGATGCCAACAATGAGATGGCACAGATGTGATTATCTCAGAAAGATTTTAAGAGATAGAGTGAGGAAGAAAGGGAGAGAGAATATGAAAAAGAAAGGGGAGGAAAGGAAAGTAAGGTAGGAAATGAAGGAAAGGAAGGGATGAATGAGGAAGAAGGGAAATGAAGAAGGGAGGAAAGGAAGAAGGAATGAAAGAAGGAAGGAAGGAAGGAAGGAAGGAAGGAAGGAAGGAAGGAAGGAAGGAAGGAAGGAAGGAAGGAAGGAAGGAAGGAAGGAAAAATTGTAAGACATATAACTTGAACAACTTACCCTCCACTCATACATTCTAATGGCCCCCATTTCACTCAGAGGAGAACCCAAGGCCTAAGTGATCTGTGTCTCCCTACCTTGCCCCATTCAAACTTCTCCCACCCCTAATTTCAATCTCATCACCGACTAATCATGCAATTGCTCCCCAGCCCCACTAGAGCACTGGCTACTCCTTGAACACACAAGGAACTCACCCCCACTTCAAAATTGTTGACAGCTTTCTCTCCCAGATATCTGCATGCCTCATTTATTCTTCCCTCAAGTATTGCTCAAGAGACTCTTCTTGGTGATGCCTTCCATGACAGCCTTTTAAATACATTCTCCTCCCCAATCACTACCCACAACCACTTCCTTGTTCTCACTTTATTTCCAGAGCATTCTCACCTTCACATATTTTAAATAATCTACTTATATATTATGTATATTCCACCCACTCTCACCTAGAATATAAGCTCCTTCAGGTCTGGGATTTTTTCCTATTTTTTATTGTTCTATTGCCAGAAAAGGTAAGTATGCCTGATACAAAATAAGTCATCCACAAATACTTGTTGAATAAATGAATGGATATTCTTAGCAATATCAATACCATGACTAGGGGAGCTCTGTCATATAGTGTTTCCCCAGGAAGATCAATGGCACTACACCAAGTGCAATTAATTTTATATTGTGCACTTAATAGGTCAGGCACTGTGCTAAGTACATGAATTATTCCTTTAACATTTTCCATAAACCTATCAGAAGTCATCTTACCCTATTTTACAAATGGGAGAGAAAGCTGAGATTTAGAGTGGTCAGGGGAAGTGCCAGTGGTCACAGAGAGCAAGAGGAAGAGCCCAGACTAGAGCAGAATTCAAATCAGGAATATCTATCTCCAAACCTCAAGCTCTCAATCTCCAAAGTATACTGCTTATCCATTCCATAAATTTGGTTCTACAAAAGACCACAATAATGTAGTGCACATGGGTAACAATCTCATTTTCTACTGGGACTAAGAAGGATTTTTAGAGTTTCCAACAGAACTAGAGAACAAACTGACTACATTACATTATCATAATATATCAACAATGATTTAACAATAAAGAGGAAGAAGCTGAGATGATAGTAAGAAGGAAAACTCTATTATTTACTGAAGAATTAATATGTGATGTCCAAAGCTTCCTTGCTTCAGACCAACTTCTATTAATATTATTTCTTGATTTCATAAGTATTGATCAGGAGAGCATTTGGGGTTTTCCTTTGACAACTATGCAAATTGCAAATATCATGTTGCAAACTATGGGCAGTTCACACCCCTTACTCATGTGTTGAGTTCAGGTAGGTTTTGTAGGAGGAACTAAAATGTGCATGAACAGAAGATCATCATCTCCATGTGGAAATGACCAAGAGAACAGCTGGAGGTAGTGGCATTACTTTTCCAGGAAACAATCCCAGGTCCATTTCAACCCCAAATGGGTACCTAAAATCCAGGTACAGGTCATTAAAGATAAAAGCCCCATGTTAATTGTCATTAGGCAGGTTCTCTGAATGTATTATATCAAATCCTATGTCTGCCATTAATGTAAAATAATAATAATGGTGATAATTTTTTTTTAATTTTGGTGATGTGTCAGAAATGACTAAACCTTTTAACTGTCAAGTGCTTAAATTAATTGAACTGACTTACAAAGTAGTTAGCAAGAGGCCTTTAAAATGGCCTTTGTAGAGACAATCTTATGTTATCCTCTCTGACAATAACTGTCTTTTCAGACAACTCCTAGTTACTGGTAATAAAACCATAATATAACTATAAGGGATCACTCTTTACATTTCATTTTCAACAGCTAAACACACATGCCATCTCAACTGAGAAAAATATTAGGACTAAAATGTGAGAAGAAAAGGTCCATTGAATAAAGTACTGTTAGGTGTTCCTTTTTTAAATTGACCACGTGTTTGACACTGTGATAAGCATCAGGGACACAGAAAGGAAAAAACAAAAAACCCTATTCCTACCCTGAGGAAATTTGAAATCCTCATGGAGAATACAGATTTAGAATTATTACATTATAAACCACTAGGTTCCACACAGAGAGAGGGCCAGAGAAGAGCACAGAGGTAAAGACCAAGTTTCCTGTACAGTCAGGAAGAGGTACCATTTCATCCAATGTAAAAAAATAAGAGGGATTCCCAGGATGAGAAAGAGGTCGAAAGAACAACTGAAATATTTATGAAGCAGTAATTGAGACTCATAGCCTACACACACCTGATTACTTTCTTGTGGAAAGAAACTCTTTGTCAGGAAGTGGAAGAAATAAAATAAATATGCAACATCATGACTGACATCCACACACTATGTTTCTCAACATTAAAATGTCTGAACCCTGGGTATGACCTGTTGGTAATCTAAATTAGAGTTCAGAGAAAGGTTTTTGAAATAGAACATGAAACAAGCTCTTGTCTAAGAAAGAGGAGAACTGATCATT
>JAQZBX010020719.1:0-17047 GCA_029593785.1 Cabassous unicinctus | reverse complement strand
CAGCTTTTTTGTTTTGTTTTGTTTAAAATAACAATGATTTTATTATATTTCATGATTTTGTGGATTAGGAATTTGGGCATAAGTTGGCTAGGTTATTCTTTTGCTCTCTAGTGTACATTGAAATGAGTACCACTGAGTGGTATACAGCTGGACAATGGGCTACCCTGAAGAATCCAAGATGGTTTTACTTCACATGCCTTGGTAAGGATGGCTGGATGGCTGGACTTAGCTGGGACTGTCACCTGGGCTGCCTATATATGACCTCTCCAGTTTGGCAGTGTCAAGATATTAAGAGACCTTATATGGCAGCTTAAAAGGGAGTGTTCCAAAGTGCCCCTAGAGAGGGTGTTTCAAAACACAGAAAGTGGAAGCTGCCATTCTCTCAAGGCCTGGACTCAGAAACTGGCACAGCGTCACTTCTGCCATAGTCTATTGGTTGAATCAGTCGCAGAGGCCAGCCAGATTCAAGGGGCCTAGACATAAACAAGATGGCTTCAGGGGTGTGTGACCTGTGCATTACCACAGGGCACCAGACTCCAAAGGGACCCATACTTGGTTTAATGTCCTGCTTTTGTTGATGGCAGCTTTTAATTGGATTTCTTGGGGGGTTGCCAGAAGTCTGAGCCAGGGGCAGCTTCCTGGGCCCAGGATCTGTGCAGATGCACAGGGACCTAATCTTAGAAGAATGCTGTGCTATGTTTAATGCTCTACTTTCATCATCATGAAATTCTTAACCATTTTATGTTTGAACTTGTGTTCTATAATTTGAGTCCAAGAGGACAGTGAAGCAGAGATAGAAAGAAAAGAATGAGCTTCTAAAAAACACAATCCAACCAATAACCCCTATCATAACCTTTCTTACTCTATTAGCCAACCCCTTACAGTGAAAATGATGACAGAAGGAAAGGGAAAGATAGAGCATTAATAGTTCCTTTCTTTCAGTCTTTCCTTATTTATCCATAAACAAAAGATAGAGAATATTGGTCAAATGTGTGCATATCATAGAGCAAAATAAAAACAGTTGTGTTAGTTTTGTGCAGGGTTTCAACTATTCTGGTAAGAACAAAACACATGTACAATAAATAAAGCTACAAAATAAGAATTGGGTAATTTATTCATTCCATGTATGAGTTAAATGGTCTTTATTTAAAAGTGACACTGTACAATATAATGAACAGCAAAATTCAATTAAATAATTTGAATATTTAAGTTTTCTTTACTTAAGATGGTGTTAAGTAGCAAGCAGTGGAGAAGTTGTAGCTCAGGTAGTTGAGAACATGCTTCCCATGTAGGAGGCCCTGAGTTTAATCCCAGGTATCTCTTAAAAAAAAAAACCTTTTTAAAGTAGTAGGCAAAAAATACCATTAAAATTACAAATATTTCAGGAGAAAGGAAAAAGGTTTATATTTTATTATCATTAAGGGCACATTTTTTCCTGCTTTTAAAACAAGAGTCTCACTTTTCATTTTGTCCTGGGTCCTATAAATTACATAGCAGGCCTTGGGGTGGATTTGAGGTTTTCAATATATATAGAAATAAATGTAGATGTAATTGTCTTTATGTACATACTTATACATGCATATATAGATATATACATACACAGTATAGATATTCACATATTCCTTGGCCCTGTCCACTGAGAAAATCTGTAAGCAGTGACTACCCATTAGCAGTAAGCTCCCTAGCACCCAGATTTTGGTTTCTTTTCTCTTTTTCTTCTTTTTAACTCTTTGCTTTTTTAATTTTATTTTTGATTTAGGTAATAATTTTATTTTTAGAGAAGTTTTAGATTACACAAAAATTACATAAACAGTATAGGGGACTGTTTCAATCACTTCACTTGTGATTGTCAAAAGGCCAAAGAGGCAGATGATTCAATGGGAGAAAATATTTGAGAATCACATATCTGATAAGGGTTTAACATCCATGATATATAAAGAAATCACACAACTCAACAATAGAAAGACAAACTACCCTATTAAAAATAGGCAAAAGATATGAAAAGATGTTTGTCAAAGGAAGAAATACAAATGATGAAGAAACACATGATAAAATGTTCAATATCACTAGCAAATAGGGAAAGCAAATTGAAACTACAATGAGATATCATTTCCACCTATTAGACTGGACACTATTAAAAAGTCAGAAAACTGTAAATGTTGGAGAGGATTTGGAGAGACAGGAATATTTATTCACTGTTGGTGGAAATGTATAATGGTACAGCCACTATGGAGGACAGTTTGGCAGTTCTAAGGAAGTTAAATATAGACTGGCCATGGGACCTGGCAATACCATTGCTAGGTATATACTCAGAAGATCTGAGAGCAGTGATAGAAATAGGCATCTGCAGATAGATGCTTATAGCAACATTATTTACAGGAGCCAAAAGTTGGAAACAACCCAGGTGTCCATCAAGTGATGAATGGACAAACAAACTGTGGCATATACACATGATGGGCTATTATGCAGTGGTAAGAAGAAATGAAGTCATGAAGCATATGGCAACATGGATGAGACTGGAAGTCATTATGTTGAGTGAAGCAAAACAGACACAAAGGGACATATTCTCTGTAATTGTGCTATTATGAACTAAATGTATAATGTAAACTTATGGAATTAATAATTGGAATATAGGTCACTGGAAAATAAAATGAGGGTAGAGAATGGAAAGCTCATAGTTAATACATGCTGAATTGGTTAAAAGTTTGTAAGTTTTGTAAGTGAAATGAAACGTTGAGAGAACATCATGCTGTTTGTGACTAGTAGAGCTATTATGGGAGTGTGACAGTGGTTGAAAGGGAAAGGCTAAGTATATTTATATTACTAGATAGAAAGCTAAAAATATAACTTGGAACTACATAACATAGTGAAAGCCCATGTAAAATATGAATATCGGTGATATTGCATATATAAAAATGTTTTTTACAAAATATAAATACAAATAAATTGGAGAGGATGAAACAGAAGAACAGCTATGTATGGCAGGGGAAGCATAGAGAGATTGAGAGGTGATGCATTTTGTTTGTTTGTTTGTTAGTTGGCTTTTGTGTTTTAGTAGTGTTATTGTTAGAATAATGAAGATGTTTTAAACATTATTGGAGTGATGAATGCACAATTATATAATTGTACCAAATACCATTGATTGTACACTTTGGATTGATTTATGCTTTATTAATACGTATCAATAAAATGAAGTTGTTTAAAAAAATGTATAGGGGATTCCAGGGAGTTAGTGTAGCTCAGTGGTTGAGCACCTGCTTTGCATGTACAAGGTCCTGGGTTCAAGCCCCCATACCTCTTTAAAAAATGTGTCTGAAACAAAAGTATAGGGGATAAAAAAAACTGCAAAAAGTATAAGGGATTCCCATATAACCTCGCTATTTACACAATTTCCCCTATTATTATCAATTACTGAGGTACATTTGTTACAAAGCATGGACCAGTATTGAAGCTTTGCTATTAACCAGGGTCAATAGTTTACATTATGGCTTATATTTTGTGTTGTATAATTATACAGAGCATTTTGGGTGCTTTAGAACTTTTCTGCACGATACTGCCATGACATATATGTGACCCTATGCATATGTCAAAGCTTATGAACTGAGCCTTTTAAAGGTTATATTGGTACCTGCCACCATGGGCAATGCTGCAGCCATTCCTCAAGCCAGGGGTGCACTGTACTCTTACTTTCCACCTCTCCCAGGCTATACTTCTTCCTTATGCCTACTGAAGTCCCACCTGCTCATGAATCCAATCTCATCTCTCCCTTCTTTTTACTCTACTTGTTTACATGGCCTGAGCCCTGGGAACGAAATGATCTCATTTTCCAAACAAAAGTATCAGGACACATTGTGTCACAATAATATCAACTATTAAATAAAATGGGCATAATCTTTCCAAATGCAAGAAAATTTACCATTAGCTTACACAAAAATTTAAGTACCTGCCACTAGGCTACATCAGCAGAATAGCAGGTATTTTTTAATTTTATGTTTTGTTGCCATATATACAACCTAAAATCCCCACCTTTTAACTACATTCAAATATATAACAATACAGTTTATTACATTCACTATGCCATGCTACCATCACCACCATCTATTACCAAAGCTTTTCCATCATCCTAAATGGAAACTGTATAATATAAGCCTTAACTCCATATTCCCTACCCCCACCTCATCCCTTGGTAACCTATATTCTAGAATCTTCCTCTATGGTTTTGTAAATTGCCTGGTAATTACAGGAAACTTTTTTGAAAGAGGAAATATCAGATCTAAGTTTGTTCAAGAGGTATTATCTAAATCATTCCTCCATCCCATCCCCAAGGACACCCAAATTACAAAGAAAGGACAATGAATAAAATATTAAAGATTATGTTTAGTATATAAGCTTAAAACTAATCTGTATTAATATAGAGATAATAATCTGCCAATACTTTAGTTATTTTTAAATGTAAGATACCTACATTTTGTGTAAAATTCAAAAGGTAGGTGAAGTTATACAATGAAAAGTTTCCTTTCCACCTTGCCTCATTTCCTCAACTTGCATCATTCTAGAGATTCTCTACACCACTAAACATGTTTAGATAGTTTTGTTTGTGAGACATTATGCTAACATTTGTGCAGATAGAATCATTTAATTCCAGGAGCACTGTAAGACACAGGTAGTATTGTCATTATCCCCAATTTACAAGTGAGAAGGCCTGCTTGAGGAGTGAAGTGAGCAGGCAACTTTCCAAAAGCCTCATGGCTAAGAGATACAAAGTCCACGTTCTCAACCTCCCAACACACACTGTCTCCTCGGGTCATGGGTATAATGGGGTGATTTGTAAAACATTCCCTTTTCCAAGGTCTTGGATAATTTTACTATCTTAGTCATCATAAAACCTTGAAGAGTGCTTATGGCTTTTCTTTTTCTACTAGGATTTACTTGCTTCCAAGTCCCTGATCATGAAGGCAACCCACCCAGGACAACTGATAAGATAAGACCTTTCCTGAGGCACATATGACTGACAAGAAGCCATTTTTATGATCAAAGCATACAATGTTGTGAAGCCCCCAACCTCACCTACCATCAAATGCATGTCCTCATCCAGGCCTAGCACTTCCCTAGCGAGCAGTAATCCTTAAGAGACTGTATGTTGATTGGCTGGAGTTGAAAAACTTACTAGGCTTATAACAAATAAAAGGTGTCATTACCAACCCAGAAATGCAAATATTCTAATTTATGAGTTATCTAAGAAAGCACTACTAAGCATTAATGCTTTACTCCTTACAATTCCTAAAATGCTCAGTCATGACCACCTATATTCTACCAATGAGGAAGCTGACAGGATGAGATTGAGGTTTTAGGATCAGGCGAACATATATCTGAATCCTAAAATCATCTCCAATAACTGACTTTATTTTAATAAAAATTCCTGATGAAATGCAATGCCAGAAAGGCATGATAGGCTTTCAAGGATGGAATCAGATACAACAGATCCCTGAAGGGCCCTTTCCAAATGAAATGCTGACTCTGATCCTGGCACTTTTGAGAAGGCCTGCCCTCTTCTTCACCAGAAGCAGGCAGGCCTGTCATCTGAGGAGCTGCACATCTAGGAAAACTTCATAACCATGGAGAAATGGATATTTTTGTAATTCTCTTCTTTTTGTGTGTGTCAAAACTCACCCATATGGGCACCAGGCTACCTGCCCAAAGAAGATAGAAGCATCTTTGGGCTCAGGGACTCCTGTACCACTATGTGGAACAACAAAAATGATTCATTCAGAAGGCACTGATGAGCACAGTAAAACCTGACTGCCTGGATTCAAACCTCAAATTCTCCACTCACTAGCCATGTGACCTTGAATGACTTACAGCTTCTGTTCCTCAATTTCTTCAATAATAAAGTGACAACAGTGACAACAGTAGAGTTAAGCACACACTAAATGATGGCTACTGTTATTATTGCTATTCAGAATGTCTTGTGCAATCCAGGTAACATCCCCTTCTCACAATATACTTAGATCATAGTATATAAGATAGTATTCCCCCTTCATCCCAATAGCAACTCTGTTTTAAACCAAGCATATAAAAATGACAATAAAGTGAGAAACTAGATTTCTCACACCAAAAGACTTACATTAACTATTTCACAAAATGATATATAGGAGTTAAAAACCAATAAGCTCTCACAGAATTCACACACTTAAACTAGAAGCTAATTTCAATGAATAGTTTAAACTAATTCATTTCCACAAATAATGCATTTTTATTTGGTATAACCACAGTTAGTCATTCTCTCAAATAAGAGACATGTATGGGTTTCACTTTTTAAATATACAATCTATTTAATTCCACTTATTAGCTTTCATAATATTTCAGATTTGTTTTACTATCAAATAACATTTAATTTAACATTTAATAACTTTTAAATCTTTAGGAAGCAAAGTATCATTAATTTAAATATTTATTCAGGATTTGGGAATGACATTTTCACAAAATATTTTTAGAGATAGAGAATACTAATTAGCAACAGGAATGGATAGTTAACATTTATTACAATGCCAATTAAGTATTTAAGCCAGGTGCTATTTTTACATGCTATCTCATAATTTCAATCCTTTGATGGATGTAGAGACTCCTTTTATAGAAAAATCTTAGATCTGAGGTGGATTATTAATTGCTTCTGAGAGCTTATGGCTCGCACACATGTGAAAATTTTTGGACAAAAACAAACACAACTGTACTTCACAAACATTAATTTGCATGTGATTTAAATGGGAAACCTTACTAAAATGCCTATTATGATCCAGAAGTCCTGGGGTGAGACATTTATAACAAGCTCTCAGAAAACTGGTGAGGCTGCTGGTCTATGGAAAACATTTTGATAGCAATTGTCAAAAGGTTTTAATAGTCTACCAATCACATATGAAAAAATTCTTTTTTAAAACTGACTTTTTTTGGTTTATTTCAAAAATTGATTTTCTTGTGTTGAACCATGCTTGCATACCTGCATAAAACCCTTTTGATCATGATGTATAATTCTTTTTTTAAAGAAAATTTGATATATTTTAATCCAATATATAAAAATTTCCATCATTTCAACATATAACCAATATAAATTAATGAGACAGTGTCATTCTTTTCTTAAGTCTTTGAAATGGGCAAGTATTTTTAGACCAAAAACACACCTGAATTGGGATGAACCTTATTCCAAGTGCTTAATAGCCTCATTTTTAATATATTTTTTTTCTGAAAGAGACTTAGATTACATAAAATGTTACCTAAAAAAGTATAAGGGATTCCCATATATCCTACTCCCCACACTTTCCAAGTTTCCCCACATTAACAACATCTTTCATTAGTATGGTAAATTCTTTGCAAATGATGAACACATTTTGGAGCATTGCCAATAAGGATGGATTATAGTTTACATTGTAGTTTACACTCTTACTCAATTCTGTAGGTTATGGCAGGATATATAATGGCCTATATCTGTCATTTCAATATCATTCAGGGCAATTCCAGGTCCCCAAATTGCCCCCATATTAAACCTCTTTTTCCCTCTCCCTACCTCCAGCACCTCCAGTGACCACTGCCTCCAAATCAATAATATAATTTCTCCCATTGCAAGAATCACAATAAGTCTATAGTTGAATACCAGTAAGTCCACTCTAGTCCATACTTTATTCCCAAACCCTGACTATTCTGGGATGGTGATGCCCACTGCACTTCTAATTGAGAAGGTCTTTGATCCCATATGACTGATGGATGGGACTCTCTTGTTTGCAGTTGCAGACTCTGTTCCTTGGTATGGTTGTTGTCCATCGTTACCTCCTTGTTAGTTGTCCTGGGTGAGTCCAATGAACTGGAGAGTTGGGGTTGCATCTCCACTGAGTCTCAGGGCACAGCTGGCACATGGAAAGCCCAAAGAGTCAGTTCTATTGGATGTACACCTACCAACTCCAGCAGAAAGTATATATTCAAATAGAAGTGTCAGAAGACACATATGTAGAGAAGTCACAACTCTGTCCAACTCTGTCACACTCAGGTCACAAACTCCAAATTAAAGCCCATTGTCAAGACACAAACCTCTGGAGCTATCTGCCAGGTCTGTAGGACCTGGGTGTCTCCAGAACCCTCAGAATTCCCACTATTTGTAGTATTTACTTTGGCAGTCTATGAGATCCTGCTGAGATGTGCATAAGCATTACCTCTGGAATGACCTCCTGACTCACTTTGAAGTCTCTTAGCCATATAAACTCATTTGTCTTTACTTTTCCCATTTATTCAAAGTCTTTTTCTGTTAAATTGCTAGTTGGTGCTTAGTAGTAATCCCTTGGTACCAGGGAGGCTTATCCCCAGGAGTCATGCCTGATGCTGGAAGGAAGGTAATGTACTTCTATCCTGAGTTTGGCTTAGAGAATGGCCACATTTGAGCAACATGAAGACTCTCAGGAGGTAACTCTTAGGCACCCTACAACACTAGGCTAAGTTTCAATTTCAAGAGCAAAGATTCATAAGCATAGTTATCAATATCAAAGACCCATCAATGGACCATCCTCCTTCATTAGTCATTGCCCCTGTACTTGGGGGATTGTTGTTGTTTCATTAGAGAATATAACAGAGCTTCCCAGGATGGGAATTCAACAATCTTTTGGTTTTTGTGTGAATCTCTACCCACTGTGACAATGCCCCATGGACATTTGAACATGTTTATATATCACACATGCAAAAATTCTTTTTAAAAACTGACATTTTTTGTTTATTTCACCAATTGATTTTCTTCTCTTGAACCACCCTTGCATACCTGCATAAAACCCTCATGATCATGGTGTATAATTCTTTTACTGTGCTTTTGGATTCAGTTTGCAAGTATTTTGTTGAGGATTTTTACATATCTATTAATTAAGGATATTTGTCTGTAATTTTCTCTTTTTTAGTATCTTTATCTGGTTTTGCTATTAGGATGATGTTGGCTTAATAGAATGAGTTCGGCATCATTCTTTCCTGTACAATTTTTTGGAAGAGCTTGAGCAAGATTATTAGGTCATCTTTGAATGATTGGTAGAATTCACCTCTGAAGCCATCTGGTCCTGGGCTTTTCATCTTTTAGAGGTTTATGATGACTGTTTCAATCTCTTCACTTGTAATTGGTTTGTTGTGGCCTTCTGTTTCTTCTAGGGTCAATGTAGTTGATTCATGTGTTTTTAGGAATTTGTCCATCTCATATACAATGTCTAGTTTTCTTGTCATACTGTTGTTCATTGTATCCTCGTATGACCTCTCTTATTTCTGTGTGGTCAGTGGAAATGCCCACCCCCCATTTCTGATTTTATTTATTTGCATCTTCTCTCTTTTTTTCTTTGCCACTCTAGCTAAGGGTTTGTTGATTTAGTTTATCTTCTCAAAGAAACAACTTTTGGTTTTGATGATTCTCTCAATCTCTTTTGTTCTCAATTTCATTTATTTCTGCTCTTATCTTTACTATTTCTTTCCTTCAGTTTGGTTTGGGATTAGTTTGGCATTATTTTTCTAGTTCCTCCAGGTGTGCAGTAAGTTCTTCAATTTTAGCTCTTTCTTCTTTTTTAATGTAAGTATTATAGCTGAGAGGGCTATAAATTTCCCTCTCAGCAATGCCTTTGCAGTGTCCCATAGGTTTTGATATATTGTTTTCTCATTTTCTTCCATCTCAAGATATTTCCTGAACTCTCTTGCAATTTCTTCTTTGACCTACTGATTATTTAAGAGTGTGTTGTTTAATCTCCATATATTTATGAATTTACTTTTTTCTCTTCATTATTGAGGTCCAGCTTCATTCAGTTGTGATCAAAGGAAGTGTTTTGAAAAATTTAAATCTTTTTAAATTTGAGTCTTGCTTTTTGACACAACATATGGACTATCTTGGAGAAGAATCCATGAGCATTTGAAATGAATGCATATCCTGCTGTTTGAAGATGAAATGCTCTATAGATGTCAGTTAGGTCTAGTTTCTTTATCATATTATTCAAATTCTCTGTTTCTTTATTTATCCTCTGTCCAGATGTTTTATCCAATACTGAGAGTGGTGTATTAAATGCTCCAACTATTATCAGAGAGACATGCATTTCTTCCTTCAGTTTTGCCAGTGACTGCCTCATGTTTTCTGGGCCATTCAGGTTTGCTGCATAAATATTTAATATAGTTATTTCTTTTTGGTGAATTACACCTTTTATTAATATATAATAACCTTCTTCATCCTGTATAACAGTTCTACATTTGAAATTGATTTATCTGTTATTAGTATCACTGCTCTAGCCCTTTTTTGGGTTATTTTCATGGAATATCTTTTTCCAAACTTTCACTTTGAAATTGGTTGTACCCTTATATCTGATGTGGGTCTCTTATAGACAACATATAGATGGATCATATTTTTTTATCCATTCTATCAATCTATTTCTTTTGATTGGGGTGTTCAAGCCATTAACATTCAATGTTGTTACTGTAAAGTTATTCTTACTTCATCCATTTTGTCCTTTGGCAGTCTGTTGTCATATTGTGCTATTGTCCATCTTTTTGCCCTTGAATTTACCATTCTTATTAATCTTCATTTCTACATTCTTTTCCAAATCTTGCCCTTATTTTTCCCTTTCAGGCTGCAGCAATCTCTTTAGTATCTCTTGTAATTCTGGTCTTTTGGAAACATATTCTATCAGGTGTTTTTTGTTCATGAAGACTTTGAACTCACCCTCATTTTTTTAGGACAGTTTTCCTGTATACAGAATTCTTGGCTGGCAGTTTTTCTCTTTCAGTACTTTAAATACATCATACCACATTCTTCTCACCTCCATGGGTTCTGTTGAAAGTTTGGCATTTAATCTTATTGAGTTTTCCTTTTATGTGATATTTTGCTTTTCTCTTGCTGATTTCAGAATCTCCTATTTCTGATATTTGTCATTCTAAATAGTAGGTATCTCGGGACAGAAGTATTCAGATTTATTCTGTTTGTTGTGAATTGTGCTTCTTGAATATTGATATTTTTATTTTTTGTAAGGGTTGGGAAGTTTTTATTCATTATTTCCTCAAATATTCTTTCTGTTATTTTTTTTTCCATTGTCTTCTCCTTCTCGGACAATAATAATGATAATGTGCATTTTGCATTGTCTTCCAATTCCTTGAGTCTGTTCCATTTTTTCCATTCTTTACTTCTCTTTCTATTCTCCTGTCTTTTCCATTTCAGATATTCTGTCTTCAGAATCACTAATTCTGTCTTTGAACAATTCAAATCTGCTCTGATGTGTTTCTAAGGTATTTTTAATCTTATCCATCATGTCTTTCATTCCCATAAGGTCTTTGCAGGCTTTCAAGTTGCTTTGTTTGCTCACCCAGTGTCTTCTATTAGTTTTTTTTTTTTTTTACACTTTGCTATTCTGCTTCTATTTCCTCAATATTTTTATTTTATTTTTACTAATACTTTAAAAAGATGCTTAGATAACATAAATGTTACACAAAAATTATAGGGATTCCCATTTGCCAACTCCCACAAACTCCCACGTAAACATCTTTCATTAGTGTGGCACATCACCTGCAATGGATATACACATCCTGAGGCTTTGCCACTAAGCATGGACCATAGTACACATTGTAGACCACACTCTCTCACACACAATTTTGTATGGAATATGCTGATGTAAAATGGCCTATATACTCTCGAAATAATGTCACTCAGGATAATTCCCAAGTCCTGAAAATGGCCCTGTTTTACAACTGCTTTTCTGTCTCCCTGCCCTGAAAGTGTCCAGTGGCTACTGGCTCCACATCAATGTTGTAATTTCTTCCATTGCTTGAATCACAATATTTCTACAACAGAATATCAGTAAGTCCACTCTAGTCCATAACTCTCCCCTCAATCCTGAGGATTCTGGGATGGTGCTGTCCACTCCACCTCCAAGTGAGAAGAGGCTTATATCCCATGGATAATATGGATGGGATCGTCCTGCCTGCAGCTGCAGACTCTCTCCATTCCCTGGGATGATCATCGTCCACCATCATCTCCCCACCAGGTGTCTTGGGTGAGGCCAATCAGCTGTAGATTAGGAGTTGCAGCTCCACTGAGATTCCAGGCACAGCTGGCACAAGAACAGGCCAAAGGCTCCAGTCTCTGGAAGTACACCTACAAACTCCAGCACCACATATAGGTTCCAATAGAAGGGACTGATGGACCATGTATGGGGGCTCCTCATTTGAGTCCAACTCTGTCACTCTCAGGAGCACAGATTCCAAAGTAGAGCCCACTGATAAGCCATCAATCTTTGGAGCTATCCCCCTTATATAGGACCTGGGTGTCTCCAGAGCCCTCAGGAGCACCTCTGTGTCAGGTGATGTCCACTTAGGTGTTCTATGAGATCCTACTGAGGTGTGCATGACCATTACCTCTGGGATGACCTCCCGACTCCCTTTGAAGTCTCTTAGCCATATGAACTCATTTGTCTTTACCTTTCCCACCTTTTATTCAAGGTCTATTTCCAGTCATATTGCCAGTTGACACTTAGTAGTAATCCCTCATTGTCAGGGAGGCTCATCCCTAGAGTCATGTCCTATGCTTGAGGGAAGGTAATGCATTCATATGCTGAGATTGGCTTAGAGAGAGGCCACATTTGAACAACAGGGAGGCTCTCAGGTGACAACCCTTAGGCACCTCATAACAATAGGCTGTTTCAATTACAAGAGCAAAGACTCATAAGGCTAGTGGTCAATAATAAGAAGCCATCAGTGGACCACCCTCCTTTGCCAGACACTGCACCTGCACTCAGGGGACTGTTGCTGCTCCCTTGGAGAATGTGGCAGAACTCTCCAGGCTGGGAATTCAGTATTCTTTCATTTATTGTGTGATTCTCCACCCACTGTGATCATGTCCCACCCTTTGATCATTTCAACAATTTTATATATCTTTGATGTATATTCAGGTGAACTTCCTCCCATGAAACCCTGATTACTGAAACCCCCCACCAGTGATCCTTTCCCACCCCCATTGTAACCCTTTGTGATCAAAAACTTCCTTAAAGATGAAGCCCATATAATAGCCAAATACAATTAATAGGAAAATGAAATAATAATGATAAGTCAAAATGTAAGAGATAAAATACATGGAAACTTAAAAAAAAATACTAAAAACAAAATAAAATTAAATGATTGGGATATTCAAAAAATGGGAAAAAACAAAATATTAAAAAAAAAATTTCTTGACATTTTGTCTTTTATCACTGCATTATCGGGTGTCCAGTCTGTACTATGGGACCTTCCCTTTCTCACTGTCCAGTGTCTCCCAAATTTTCATTTAGTTTTCAAAGAAGTTTTAGGTCACAGCAAAGTCACACACAAAATACTAGAGACTCTCATATACCCAACCTCCTCTTCCTTTCCTCACCCCATATAAAAACCTTTTTGTATGTGGATTGTAGGATTGTTATAACTGTTATACAAATAGGGAAACCTAGCTACTAAGTATTGTCAATGGTTTACAGTATAGTTTACATTTTTTATGATAAAATTTAATAATTTTTGATGATATTTACCATATCCTGTGTCCATCACTGTAAGGTAATGAAAAACATTTCCCCTGAGCAATAAATACCCCCTCTTTGATATATTCTGTTCTTCCCTCCCCATCCCCCAGGGCACATGACAATGACTCATTGGATGACAAGATTCACAGGTACGTGCAACATGATGTCTTGACGTGCTGATCATCCTCCCCTATTAGGAGCCATCCTTGCTCATAACAGATGCCCACTTGTCTGTTTCTGAGGGAATCAGTCCTCCCAAAGATGGGGGTCTATCTCCTTCCTGCTCACAATGTGAGTCTCCACCTACTGACACAAAACATTATGACAGGAAGAAAACTCACACACTCCCCAGAAGCCTGCTCTGTTGTGTTTCTAATGTACTTTTAATCTCATCCTTCATGGCTTTCATGTCCAGGGTTTCAAATTGTTCTGTATGCTCACCCAGTGTCTTCTTAATATCATTTATCTCTTTAGTCATATTTTCTTTCAATTCTTTGAATTGATTAAGGAGCATTGTGTGATTATCAGTGATTCACTGTCTTTAATCCTGTATCTTTTCAGGATATTTGATTCGTTCCTTTGGTTTTACTAAATCTTCCTATTTCCTAATATGACTTGCAATTTTTTGCTGATATCTAGATATCTGAATATGTTGGTGAATTTACTCAGATGGCCAATTTCTCTCTTTAGCCTATTATTTTTTCCAAAGCTCTTATTTGATATTTGGTTCAATTTATTCTTAGAATTTATTGCCCAACTTAAGTTATCAAATTAGGTCCAGGGACTCACTAACGGGGCACAGATTTTCTCCCAGGGGTTAGGATACAGAGAGGACCAAAAACAGTTTTTCTCTATGCAATTAACAAACCAGTTAGCAGATCACATTCATCAGTGCACCTTTCCTCAGAGGTGTTTCAGTATCCACTTTCCTTGGTTCCTGTGTTGAATCTCCAGATTGGAGATTCAAAGTGGTCTCTGCTGGCCAAATTCACTGAAGAAAAACCTGCCAACTCCCCCAACCTTTTCCCTTGAAACAGACAGGAAGATGTCTGTACCTCTCTCACTCAGCTGCAGTGAGCAAGCTGTTTTACCCCAGGTTTCTTGGGCTTAGGGGAGGAAAACCCTTCTCAGCCACTGTTGTGGTTTGGTAACTCATGTTTGTTGTTTCATGTTCTTCATGGTACATCTTACAGATTGCAGGGAAGCTGAGGCAGTAGGGCACATATGCATGACATCAGAGACAGGCCATGGTGTTCAGAGATTGGTTACTCAGACCACCAAACCTCACATAGCCATGGTGTAGTACCCAAAGGAAAGATTTGGAATGCTCATGTATCTTGTTCTCCATGTGTGGTGTTTGTCCCTCATCCTCTTGGGAGTTGTATAGCACTGTCCTGATCTGTTGAGCCCCAGAGTAATTCTCTCCCAACAGCTTTTGGCTCTTTCTCCATTGTTTTGTGTGAGACTTTAGCCCTGCCTTCAAGCCTGATGCCATCTTTCCACAATCCTTAAAACTGATTTTTAAAAAATAGATATGTTAGAGCATGGATGAAACTTGAAGACACCATGCTGAATGAAATAAACCAGATACAAAAAGACAAATATTGCATGATTTTTCTCTTAAGAAAAATCTAAAAGCTTAATATAAGTAAATTCATCAAGACTGCAAGCAGATGAGTTGTGACCAGTGGGTGGGGGGTGGAAAGAATGGAAGGTTACTGCTTAATGTGTAAAACTTTCTCTTTAGGATAATTAGTTTCTGGAAATATATAGTGGTAAATGTTACACAAAATTGTCAATGTATTTATGTCACAAAATTGTAAATTTATGAATGTTTCAAATATTTTAATGCCTATAGTGATGTGGATCCAGGCATCTAGGGAACCCTGACCTGGCTTTCCTCACACCACTCCTTCCATTGTGTCCACCCACCACACCCATCATCCTCCCACCCAAGTGGCTGTGGCATTTTTGCTACTGGCTGACTTTGGTTAAGCAAGCCCCTATGTCTTGCCTGGCTCCATCCTAGTCCCTCAAAGCCCAACTGGGAACCATCCAATGCACATAGCCAACATCTGCCTGGAAGCTTGGACCTGCAGGAGCCCTGGGCACCAAGGTCCTTCCTGGCCTGGCTTTGTGCCTTCATGCAGCACACACTCGTTGTCATTGGGGTTTCCTCTCAACTCAGCATTCTGAACAAAATCGGGGCTCAGATCAGGTCCACCATCATGGGAAACCTCATCCAGAAGCCCAGGTGGAGATGTGGAGATCATGGGCATGGAGACAGGCCACCTGAGGAAATCATCTCCTGGGAGGAGATTCTCTCTGAGACATGAACTGTGATGTCTATGTACCCACAGATCACAGGGGTGTTTGAGGAGAGGTAGGCTCTTGGGTATCCCTGAAATTTCCCAAGTGGCTGAGGCTGCCTGGGGCAGTGGTCAGAGCCTCAGCTTCCACCTCTTGTTCCTTTGTCATCAGAGGGCAGTCTTCTTTTGTGGTCTCATGGAGCTTAGAGTTAAGGCCTTAAACATACAAATCACAGTTGTTCACCATGGCAATCTTTCAAAGGAAGGAGGGAATCATTGCCAGAAAAGAGAACTCCTGTTACTGCAAAACAGTATCACCTCTCTTACCCCCTGTTATTTGGAGGTGCTCAAACCCAAAGTCAAACTTGTCAAAGAACCAACATTTCACTGGCCTTATCTTTCTGGCCATTTGAAAGTCAGACAGGTAAACACCACACATGGAGAACAAGATACATGAGCATTCCAAATCTTTCCTTTGGATAATCCACCATGGCTATGTGAGGTTTGGTGGTCTGAGTAACCAATCTCTGAACCCATGGCCTGTCTCTGACTTCATGCATATGTACCCTACTGCCTCAGCTTCCCTGCAATCTGTGAGATGTACCATGAACACAGGATATTTGGGTCTACAAAGAGACACCCATTGTGGTAAGTAAAAATATCTCCACTTATATAACTGCTGTGAATTGTGTTTGTGACATGTAATGGGGGCAGAACAAAAGACAAAAATTTTACTTGGGAATTCTATCCAAACACCATCCCTTGCAGATGATGATCTCTCCAAGTGCTCATGACAGAAACTTTATGGAAGAATATCCAACTTCTTTTGTTCCAAATGCATTCTCACAGTAAGTTCAGGGGTCTTTTGGGTCTTTAAGTGGACTTGACACCAGGTAGTAATTGACTTTTACATAAGTGAGCACTCCTTTCTTCCCAAAGGGCTTTATCAGCACTTTGGTTTACAGGTTTATCTCTTAACAGTCTAATTAAGCTGGGAACACTCTTTTAAAGTTGATCTATTTAAGATGGTAAAGACAGATAAATACAAATTTCTAGGCAAGGCATTGGTTATCTTTTTTTCTGTAAATGCCAGATAGAAAGTAGTCTAGACTTTGTTGGTATGGTTGGTCTCTGTGCCCTACTTTCTTTCTTTTCTTAGCAAGTCTTTAAAAATACATAAATCATTCTTAGCTTGTGGTTTGTTAAAAA
>JAQZBX010020718.1:0-32835 GCA_029593785.1 Cabassous unicinctus | reverse complement strand
ACATACATAACATCATACAGGGCTCCCATACCTCACCCTACCACCAATACCTTGCATTGTTGTGAAACATTTTTAACTAATGATTAAAGAGCATTCTCAAAATATCACTGCTAACCAAAGTATTTTCCCCCAACCCACACTATTATTATTATTATTTATATCATTTATATATGAACATACATAAACAATAAATGTATAGTAAAAGTTGTGACCTTACAAAGCAAACATTCATAACATCATACAGGGGTCCCATACATCAACCCTCCACCAACACCTTGCATTGTCGTGAGACATTTGTTCAAATTATTAAAGAATAGTCTCAAAATCTTACTACTAATTATAGTCCTTATCTTACATTTGGTGTATTTTCCCCCAACCCACCCTATTATTATTTTTTAAGTATATTTTTATGTCAAAAGTTGTAAACTTACAAAACAATCGTGCACATGTGCAGAATTCCCAAACAACACCCCTCTATCAACACACCACATCGTGGTGGAACATTTGTTACAGATTATGAGAGAATATCATCCGATTATTACCAGGTCCACAGCATACATTTGGCAAACATTATCTATACTCCCCCTTTATCAACACAGCACATCTTTGGCATAGATGCAAGAATATTATATTATTACTGTTAACCATGCTCCATAGGTCACTCCAGTTGTATTTTTCCCATGCTTCTCCACACTCCCACCACCCTGCAACACTGATGTACACATGCTCTAGCTCACAAAGGACACTCCTGCATCTGCACCACCAACCACCATTCCCATCCACCTCTGGGCTCACTGTGCAATTCAGTCCCTAGATTATTCTCTAGCTTACTGTAAATTGCCATTTACATCCCTAGACTAACATTTCCAGCCACATCCCCATTTATAAACCAGCTGTTACTCACTACAATGTGTAACCATCACCTCTGTACATTTCCACACTTTTACAGGAAACCTAATTAAAACTTCTACATACACTAAATATCAGTAGTCCATATCAGTCCTCCTCTTATCTCCTTTAAGAATCCACCACCTACCACCAGGTCTTGAAGATATGTTCCTACATTTTCTTCCAGAAGCTTTATGGTTCATGCTTTTATATTTAGGTTTTTGATTCATTTTGAGTTAATTATTGTATAGGGGTTCTCTTTCCTTCTTTTGCTATGGATATCAAATTTTCTCAGCACCATTTGTTGAATGGATTGTTCTGCCCGAGCTGGGTGGGTTTGACACACTAGTCAAACATCACTTGTCTATAGATGTGAGGGTCTGTTTTTTAACCATCAATTCGGTTCCATTGGCCTATGTGTCTGTCTTTATGCTGGTACCATGCTGTTTTTACCACTGTAGCTAGATAATGTAACTTAAAGTCTGGAGATGAGAGTCCTCCAACTTCACTTTTCCTTCTTAAGATGTTTCTGGCTATTCAGGACCCCTTACCCTTCCAAATAAATTTGACAATCATGTTTTCCATTTATTTAAAAAATGCTGGTGGAGTTTTTATTGGAATTGCATTTGTTGCAGTTGGGCAGTTTGATGTAATTATGAATTCCAAAAATATAATAGGATCATGCTTGTAAACTGATCTGTTAATCTGTGCATGATTAAGTTATGATTAGGGCATTGACTGGGCCACATCAGTAGGGTGTTGAGCACCACCCCTTGGTGGGTGGAGAATCAAATATAAAAGGCATGGCAAGAACAGAGTTGAAGTTAGTCTCTGAGAAGCAGTTTTGAGGTTGGAGAAAAGGCCCCAGGAGAAAAGAAGTGAGCCGTTTGCCTGATAGTCTACAGCTGACCTTGTGGAGGAACCAGAAGAGCTAAGCCCGGAGAGAAACACAGCCCTGGGAAGAGAGGAACCCAAGAAGCTGAACCCTGGGAAATGTCAGCACCTGTCCTGCTCCAATACGTGGCAATGAACTTTGGTGAGAAGAAACTTAACACTTTATGGTCTGGTATCTGTGGACTTCTACCCCAAGTAAACACCCTTTGTAAAGACCAACCCATTTTTGGTATTTCGCATTAGCACCCCTTTGACTGACTAATACAGCATTGAATCTGTATATCAATTTGAGTAGAATTGACATCTTAATGATATTTAGTCTTTCAATCCATAAGCATGGAATGTTCTTCCAATTATTTAGGTCTTTTTTAAATTTCTTTTAACAATGAGTTGTAGTTTTCTGAGTACGAGTGCTTTGCATTGTTGGTTAAATTTTTTCCTGAATATTTGGGTTTTATCTGTCATATTTTATTTTCACCACTCTTTTGACACTTTCAGTTACTTTTATTGATATAATCTTCATTTCTAAACTCTCTTCCAGACCTCTCTCTCCTGTCTTTTCTTTTCAGGCTGTAGCACACCCTTTAATATTTCCTGCAAAGCAGGTCTCTTGGTTACAAACTCTCTGTTTCTGTTTATCTGTGAATACTCTAAACTCACCGTCATTTTTGAAAGACAATCTTGCCAGATATAAGATTCTTGGCTGGAAGTTTTTCTGTTGCAGTTTGCAGTATCTTAAACATATCATACCATTATCTTCTTGCATCCATGGTTTCTGATGAGAGATCGACACTTAATCTTATTGGGTATTCCTTATATGTTATGCATTGCCTTTCTCTTGCTGCTCTCAGAATTCTTTCTTTGTCTTGGCATTTGACATTCTGATTAATATGTGTCTCAGAGTTGGTCTATTCAGATGTTTTCAGATGGGAGTATGTTGTGCTTCTTGGACATGGATATCTATGTCCTTTAATAGGGTTGGGAAATTTTCTACCATTATTTCTTTAAAGATTCCTTCTGTCCCTTTTCCCTTCGCTTCTCCTTCTGGGACACCCTTGACACGTATGTTTGCACGTCTCTTGCTATCCTTTAGTTCCCTGAGACCTTGTTCAAGTTTTTCCAATCTTTTCTTCACCTGTTCTTTTGTATGTTCACTTTCAGAGGCCATTTCTTCAAGCTCACCAATCCTTTTTTCTGCCTCCTCAAATCTGCTATTATGATTCCAGTGTATTTTTAATTTCATTTATTGCACCTTTCATTCCCTTAAGATCTGCTATTTTTCTATGTACACTTTCAAATTCTTCTTTGTGCTCATCCAATGTCTTCTTAATATCCTTAATTTCTTTAGCCATCTCATTGAATTTATTAAGGAGATTTGTTTGAACATCTATGATTAGTTGTCTCAACTCCTTTATGTCATCTGGAGGCTTATCTTGTTCCTTTAACTGGGCCATATCTTTCTGTTTCTTGGTGTGGATTGTAATTTTTTGTTGGTGTCTTGGCATCTGGCTAACTAGAGTATTTATTCTGGGTGCAGTTTTTCTCTTTAGTTTAGGGCTTCCTGCCCTTTCTCCCTTGCTGGTTGTGTAGTAGGAGCCAAGGATGTAGTTGGTGCTATAAGCTGTGGAGGCTCAAGCTACCCTCATTGCCCCAAGGACCAGTGAAGCTTCTCCCCACTTTCTCCTTTGCCAGGGGTAGGGACAGAGCCACAGCTGTGTGGAATAATCCAAGTCATCCAGGCCTAGACTGCAGCCGCCCAGAGAGACCGATGAAGCTCCATGCTCCCTGCCACCCCCCCTGCCCGGGGCAGGGACGGAGCTGCAGGTATGGGCAGCAATCTACACAGTACAGGTCCAAGATGACCACAGTTGCCCAGGTATATTTCAGTCTGTGCCAGCCAAATGTACCTGCAGTCACTTGAACAGGCTGGTGCAGGGCCGCCAGCCTCCTCCCTGCTAGAGGTGGGGCTAAAGCCTAGGCTAGGGCTGCAGGCCAATCTGGGTGAAAGTAACCAGTCTCTACCATCACTGTGATTTTCAGTCAGTCCAGTTTCCCTTCATGCTGGGGGTGGAATCAAAATGGCAGCTACCAGCCTCCTTCTGACTTGGAAAGGCTCAAACTTCAGCTGTTCTTAGTGTTATACTTTAGCCAGCCGAATTGACTAATCAGTAGCTGAAATTGGTGGCCACCATCTCTTCCTCCCCTGTTTTTGGAAAATGGAGCTACCAATTCCTGCCACAGAATAGCTCCTGGGTGGCTTGTGCTGCCAAAATAGGATGACCACTGGCCTCCACGGCATGGCCTGTAATTTCCAGGAGAGGCTGGTGCAGCTCCCCCCAGCTTCCTCCCTGCCTGAGGTGGGCCTGAGGCCTAGGCCAGAGCGGCAATCCGATCTAGATGGAAAGAAGCCGGTCCCTACCACCACTGTGATTTTCAGTCAGCCCCGCTTCCTCTCATGTCAGGTGCAGAGTTAAGATGGCGGCCACCAACCTCTTTCTTTCTTGGGCATGTTCAAACTTTAGTTGTTCTCAGGATTATATATTAGCCCGCTGAATTTATTAATCAGTAGCTGAAGTTGATGCCCAACCATCTCTTCCTCCCCCATTTTGGGGAGTGGAGCTTTCAATTCCAGCCATGGAACAGCTCCTGAGTCCGCTTGTGCCTCCAGTGGAGGATAGGCACCGTCCTCCGTGGCGTGGAGTGCTCTACTTATGAATCTTCTCTGTAGATGGGCAGTCTCCTCCTTCCATTCTATCAAGGATGTTGCAGGGTACACTTCTGGTCTCCTGCAGCCCCCAGATAAGTGCTCTAGTTAGTTGTGGGTGATCACCAACTGCCCCATAGCAGGAGCTGATTCTTGGAGCTCTTTACTCTGCCGCCATCTTGCTGGTTCTGGGGTATATATTTTTGATGTAACATTTATGTAATCTAAAGTTTCTTAAAAAATAAATGTTAAAATAACTACATATGAAAAAAGACAAGACTTGGATAAAAATTGAGAAAAAGGGGGCCACTGAAGGAGTTATCAGATATGTACTTTAAAATAATTGCAACGAATATATTTAGCAAATGGCAGGATGTATTTCAGGAGAGAAATGGAAATTTTAAAAGAATAATCAAATGGACATTTAGAACTAAAACTCACAACTGAAGGTAAGATTGAACTCAGGTTCCAAGGAAATTAATGAGCTAAGAATAGGATTAGGAGTTAAAGAATAGTTCATAGAAAATATCCAGACTGAACTATAAAGAGACTAAAGGATAGAAAATAAAAAAATAAGACACATGAGACAGAAATAATATTTCAGAGATAGAGATAGAATGTGACAGAGTACTATTTAAATGTTTAATGGTTGAGAATTTCCCAAACTGATGATGGATATGAGCACAAAGTCCAAATTCACAGCAAAAAACAACTAGACACTTCATAGACTTGACTAAGAGACAATCTTAAAAGTAGACTGAAGGATGAGAAAATAAAACCTTCAAAGTAATAGCACTGACTGACAGCTGATTTCTTGAAGTAAATGACAGAATCTAGAATAGAATGATAGCTTCAAGTGTTACAGAAAATATTTTCCAACATAGATTTCTATATTCAGTAAAATCATCCATCAAAAATTAAAGCAACACATAGTTCTAAGCAAAAATTTAACATTTAATATCAGTGAAACCACACTAAAGAAAATACTAAATGACAGGTTGTAGAAAAAAATATTTCCTGATGGAAATATGACTATTCAGAAAGAACGAGTAGTAGTAAATATGTGGGTAAATCCAAATACAATGTAATTTCCAGTTTCAAATATATAAAGATTTCAGGTATATGAAATTAATAGCACAAAATATAGGGAAATGTTAAAAGGAGTTTAAAAGTTTTAATATTTGCTTTACCTGTGATGTGGGCAAAGTATTCATTTATATTAAACTGTAATGAATCAAAGGTTCATGTTGTGATTATATAGATGATCAGAATAAGAAGGTAAAAAATAGTAAAGAAAAAATGGTGGGATGAAAATGAAATACTAAATGTAAATAATAAAGGCAAGAATTAAGGAAAAAGGAAGAACATATGGGAAAATAGAAAATAGCAAGATATTACAGGTATACCTAATTATATTAGCAATTACATAAAAGGTAAAAGGATTAAAACACAGCTATTAACATGAAATTTTTGAGAAAAAATTTACTTAAATATGTTGTAGAAAAGAAAAACAGATAACTTGAAAATAAATGTATAGATAAGATATATTATGCAGATTAACCAAAGAAATCTGTCCAGTAATACTTCTTAGGGTAAGAAGTATTATTAGAGGTTTAGCATGTAATAATATAAGGATCAATTCAACAGGAAAACATCATTACCCCAGGTTTCTTTAATAGAAGAATGGATACAAAGTTGAGGTATTTTTATATTTTATATTAAAAAAAATTAAATGCACTGCTATATGCAACAACCTGAAAGAATCTCATAAACATAATATTGAGTTACAGAATTCATATTTCCCCTTATATGCTCAACAACATAGTTAACTATGGTGTTAGAGATCGGGATACTGGTGGACATATGTGTGGTAGGGATGAAAGGAGAGACTGTGGAGACTTCTGCATTTCTTGTAATATTTTGTTTCTCCTTCTAGGTGGTTATTCTGCAGGTATGTTCCCTTTGTGCTAATTCATGGAGCTATACATTTATGAATTATTCTGTACATATGCCATACTTCAATGAAAGGTTTATTTTTAAAAAGTAAGTTGGTATGAAAATCATAAAAAAGTTAAAAGGACTGTGATATGAAAGAGAACAATACCGCAAGTAATGTTAACACATCACACTAAATAAATGCAATAAGAGTCTATATATTTGTGGAAGTGGTGGTGAGCAAAACTTGGCTTAAAACTTCCTAGCAACCAAAATAAAAAATGCAAGCATGAACAATTACATGATTATAGTGTTCATGAGTTACAGACAAACTGGGCTCAGAGTAGCACATGTAGTTCAGAGACCAGAGAGAAAAATTTAATTCATCCTCAAGAAAGAAAAATATACAGTGTACTGAGTATTATCTTCAACAGTTTTATAGTAAATATAGGAATGAGTCTAAAAAATAGCAAACACGTCTCATAGCTCAATTCATAAAAACCAAAACTATATGGAAGGGTTATTTGCTGGGGAGGGGGGAGTGGGGATGGTAGCAAAGGAGGTAAGCAAGATCCCATAATATTTTTTAAAAAATATTCAGCTTTTTTTTGGTTTATCTATGGAGAGAATTTAATGTGTTGCTAAGGGAGGAGAACATATAGTTACTTTTAACCCAACTTTTATCAGTCCTCCCTTTCAAGGTCACCATCCCTAACCAGAATTTGGAATGCAGCTATTCTGTGCTGCCAGACCATATGCTGCAGCATCCTGACACAGGAGGTAAAATTAGCAGCCCCTGTGAAATGTGAGGAACCTAATAAGGACAGGTGCCTGACCAGAAGGCCACCACACATTCACACAGAGGTGGACTGCGATTGTTCCTGCCAAGCTTCTCCTCTCAAATAGTAAAATCCTATGGTATGTTCCAGCATATCGATGAATGGGCGATAAGGTCCCCAAAGTTATGTGGAATATAGGATGATTGTGAAGTTTGATCTGGAAATATTTCTGTAAATGCCACACCTCCAGTATTTCTTCTTTTTCTCCTTCTTCCACACCATCAGAAGCCCCTAATGAATATTTGTTACTCACCTTGCTAAACAGCTTTACATGTGTTATCCATTTAGTACCCCAAGCAGTTCAATGGTAATGTCGATAATAATTGTCATTGAGTTCCAGGCACTGTGTTAAGATCTAGACAAAAACCTTATCTGATTTAATCTTCCTAACACTTGAAGAATTACCTTAATAATATCATCTCTATTATACATGAGGAAACTTATGTGTAGAAAGATTAATCATACAGAAAGAATAAGAACTAAGATGTGAACCCAGATCCACATGATTAATTTTATGCTCTTATTTCAAGTATTTAAACTGATGGTATTGCTGTCACCATTTAATTGTTGAGAAAACTGAAGTTTATAAAGGTGGCATAAATAAACCAAAGTCACATACATTTAAAAAAATGTAAAATAGTATTAATTTCAATTCCTTCTGTCTTGCAAAGGTTGACATCAAGAATATACAAGTCTTTTAATATGCAAATATAAATTGTAGGTTTTCAAGAGAGTGCTAGAATATGTATCATATTACATATATTTTTTATAATGGACCCCTTTTTATTTTATACCTTGTAACATCTCTGGAAGTATATGTGGTATATACACATATACACACACACGTACCACATTTCAGGGAATGCTTTAGTATGCCATGTTTGTATAATTTTAACATACATATTAATTGAGGAAGATTTAGAAAATAAAAGCAGAGGTTAGTAATAAAATCACCATTCTCTGCCAACCAGTTCAATTTATGTATATATGTATGTCTATACTGTCTGTATTTTCTCTTCAATAATCTTATAGGTATAAAACTGACGGTCAAATGGGGATCAAATTTTTACCCCAATATTAAAGGATTAGAAAACCCAACTTATTCCTGGAATGAAAGCAGCACCCTGCTGTCATCTCCTCCTGGATTTGAAGACATCTGGGCTCTATTTAGCCTTCTGGTCACAGGCAAAAAGGCCAGAGGGCTCAAAGCCTGCTGAATCAGACATATGCTGTCTTTATCTGCCTAGCATTCCTTTCCTTCCATTTGGTTACACTCATAGGTAATAATCCTTTTTACAAATGATCTCAGTGGTAATTTCTATCAGGATTGTTGACTTCCCTACTTCCTCAAGCTGAAAATTGGCTCATGAATGCAGAGAGGCCCGTCAGCCTTGGACATTGAATCTTGAGCTGAGCGACTCAAGGCCAGAAAATAATTGGAGCTGAGTCATTCTAATGACAACCTCTGAAAATTCTCTAATAATCCCTCCTGCCTTATTTCCTGGAGCCATCCAGGGTCTTGTGCAACTTTGTATGACTACATCTGATTTCCCCCCCTTAAATTAGCTACAGTCAACTAAATCCAAGTGACTCTATGTTGCAGTCATTATACCACTTGTATGACATTTAGTTCTGGGGACTACCGTTTATAAAGGAATGCTGTCAATAACAGTGATTTCTGAAGCTGGCCATAATAATAAAATGAAAGAACTCCTTTCAAAAATGGTTTAAGGATGCAAATAATAATCCTTTAAAAATTTGTAGGATAAGACTGGATGCAAAAGAGTTTTTCCAGGACATCAACCAAAGAAATTCGAAACTCAAATGTGTTACTATTTGAGGTAGTGAATTCCTTGTCAGTGATGGTATTCTGTGGGCTTACAGAATTGTTAAAACGATTTTATTCATAGAATCATCCTTAAAAGTACATCATTATTATTGCTTTATTTTAAAAAGTAAAACATCACTAACCATGCTCTTCTACTTAGCAAACAATATGTGAAATGCTTCATACTCTTCCAAAAGGGTTATTTACAAGACCAGTTACATAGAATAGAAGGTATTTTACAATTTAAAATCTTTCACTTTCTAAATCTGAAATCAGGGATTGTTAAATCATGAGTGCCATCTCATGGCGTGAAGGAAGAGGAAGGGAAGAGTCCATTGCTTCATGTAAGGTTGGAAATGATATAAAAATGTCTTATTGGAGAACAGGAGTATATTGCTTTGTATTCATACAAATTGAGAACTTGTAACAACATTTGCCATTGTATATGGATTGAAAGTTCATTGAAAAGACTCTAACTAACTGGATCTTAAAGCAATTATGAAAAAAAAGAGAATGTCAGTTAGTACAAGGATTGATAGTTACCAGAATGGGAGAGAGGAAAATAATAGAAAGCAGTAAATTTTCTTGCATTTAGAAAAATAGGTGGGGTGCTAAGCATAAATTTGTAAGCACCATGAAAAAATGAGATTGTGGAATGTTGAAATCTCTGAGTCTGGCCTGTTGATCACTGTTAAAGAGGCACTCTGAATTAAAACTGCACTCTACAATATCTAAACATAGCATCAGCCTTGCTAAGGTAATTGGGAACCTATATATTCAGATAAAATGATTGTTTTTATATACATTGCCTTGAACTTAGGAGATACTCTAGCTGTACTTAGTTACTTGGAACAGGTAGATTTTATAGGGTGTGACAGTTATAAAGGGAAAGATTTGGATGAGAGTTATATAAGATGTAGAAAACAATTTATTTCTTCCACACAGTTTTCTGTCACCTGCCCTTTTGGGACTCACACAATGACAAAAGTGAGAAGTGAAATAAAAGAACCCTATTTACCAATATATAGATACCACATAAAGCAATACCTTAGGAGTCCATGGAGCACAGCGATACCTTGGGGTACTGGGAATATGAACAAGATCTCTGGGAGAGCTTGTAAATTATTTCTTGGAGGAGAAATAGTCTGCTTGGGTAATAATTTAGAGTTGGAGAATACATGTTGAGTTATTTAAAACAGAACCTCAGATTTGAGGTAGATATTTAGGCACACAGACTGGGCATTGTGGCTAGCTCTGTGACATTTCATGAAAGCTACTTTCCTTGGAAGCTACAGTTAGGTCTTCAACCATACACCAGCTCCTACTGTACCAATGTTGCTGTGAATGGATATGTTTGCATGGATGGGCTTATCATCTTCTTTAGCACATAAGAAAATGAAGTAAAGAGGAATAAAGTTTCACCTTCCATATATATAATAAGACATCTCAATAAGTAGTAGCAAGAAAAAGAACAGGATATTTTAAGAGGAGGTAATGGGGGTATTATGTTAGATTGGATTGCTGACTTTTCAAGAGAAATTAAAGCTGAGACTTTATTGATGAATAGAAGATATATGTGAAGAGTGGGGTGATAAAGATTTTCAGGCACAAGGAAAAGTGTGTATAAAAACCCTGATGTGGGAAAGCACTTGGCATGTTTAGGAATCTGAAAGAGACCATTGTGGATGAAACACAGCTGGGGGGTGGGTGCTGCCTGAGAAGTTTGGAGAGCTTGGCGGAACATAGACTGGTAGGTCATATAAAGAAACATGAATATTATTTTTAAATGGAAAAGGAAGCCATTGAGTAATGAAGCCATTTGTGTTTTAAAATCATCACCTTGGTGGCTGTGTGGAAAGTGGAATGGAAAATGGCAAAATCATTAAAGTTGAGAGAATGGTTAGGAGGTTTATGGTAGTACTCCAGCTACAAAATGACTGTGACCTGTGCAGGCAAAAAGATGCATGTTTTGCAAAGTAGAATCAATATTAGACGTGATAGATTGGATGTGGGGAGTAAGGAAAGAAAGTGCCTCAGGATTGACTTGTGTGATAGACTGTTTAGTAATTTGGGGAAGCCTCTGAAAGGAAGCTACTATAAAGAGGTATGGAAAAAGGGGAGAAATCAATAGCTCAGCTTAGTTGCATGCGATAACCAAGACAATTAGATATGCACGTGTACAGCTTAGAGGGGTGTGGCCTATTGAGAGAAAATTGGGAGATATTTTCTTCTCTTATACCATCTCACATATTCCTAGACAATTATCTTCTAAGTATAATATATAATATGATACATAATATAAATATATCTATTCTCTTCTCACTGAGGTGTCATATTTTGATTGTAGTGTTCAACAAGGAAAGGTTTAATAGGCATTGAATATACATTTTTTGTTAAACACCATGATAATCATTTTATGTTTTTTTCCTTCTCTCAATCATGCTGTACATTAAATCATTCACATTTCACACATGGGAAAACTGAGGTTTAAAGAAGTTAAGTTGCACAAAATCAATCAGCTTCTAAGTGGCAGAACCAGGATTCAAGCTATATGGTTTTGCGATTAAAACCCATACCTTTTCTATACCACCACGATGTAAATGCATATTTTTTTCTTTATTAAATAACAGTTAACAAATGAGTAAATTATTTCCAGCATGGAGGCAAATACAGATATGTTGCCATAAGAACATGCATAACTGCGGTTGGTACAATAACATCCCTTCTCCTCGGGAGCTGTGATTATTTGAGTAGGGTCTATGAGTAGTTTATCTGAGCATTTGAAGAAATGGTGGTATGGACTAAGTAGATTTTTCATTTACTTTCAAACATGAGTACTTGACTATTTTTTTAAGTTCTAGTTTACCTGCAATTTCAAAAAGTATAAGAAGCGTTCTATCACCGTGGGGGGAGGGGGGGAAAGTCAAAGAAACAAACAAAAACAACCAGGAGCTGTATCTTCATTGCCATTCATTGTTTCCAACACAGGAAGACAGAAAATTGGTATTTTGGGGGCTTAAGTTATTCCTTAAGGTTGGAATTAAGTATTTGATCAAAATTCTGGTACTGTTTACCAGTAGAATTACCTTGGGGGCTGGTATTTGCTGTTCTTGCTATTTTTGACAGAGGGTAGAGACCGTGAGAAACACTTCCTCCTAAGAGAATTTTTCCAAAATGTGACCACACAATTTTTCACAACATGAGGAGTTCTTTTCTGTTAGATAGCATGATGCCATTTCATTTGGAATATGAAGTCCATTTTCTCTCCCTATCTTTCTCTGAGAACTTTTGGCAAACAGGATTGTGGCATGATATCCCTTTGTGTTCTTGCTGAAAAATGAAAATATTTTATTATTTTTCTGATAATATGAATACAAAATATATAAACATTCTCTGATATACTTTCACTTTGTGTAACAAAAAGAAATTGTTCTATTGCATCTGTTTGTGATCTCTGCCCTTTTATACTTCAATTAGCATCAAGATTAGTAACAACAATGCTGAAGGCATTTTAAATACCCCAATTCATTTGAAATAAAATTCAATTATTTTCTTTCTTATGACCCTATTCTAAAATCATTTTTGAATATTAATATTTTAGAATTTAAAAATCGTACAATATGAAGAGGATTCTTTTTTACTTTGAAAGGAAGAGAAAAGGGAGAAGGAGGGGGATTAGGAAAACATATTTATTGCAAGATTAATATATGCCTTTGAGAGGTTACATGCGTGGTTTTCAACACCCTTGAATTTAGCAATTACTTTTTTCCATTTTAAATATGATTAAAGCAGGGTTCTTAAGGGATCTGTGAGCTTGAACTTAAAAACAAACAAACAAACATTCTTGTGGGGCCATGTTGGTGCAGGTGTGATATATTTATTAAATAATACACAGTATAGTGTAGACTTAGTAAGGGGTATGCAGTTTTCACCTGACTGGCAAAGTGGTCTGTGGAACAAAAAAATGTTAAGAACCCCTGGATTAAAGTAATATTCAACAAGAAGAGTTAGTCCAAGCTGACATGATTAGTAAAGAAAAGGGCCGTTTAAATTTCATAATTTATGCTGTAGTGAAACAGTTGCCTTAAAGTATTTATAAATCACTGATAATAACTGTATCCTATGACTTGATTTTATCATGCTCTTAGAGATCTGCAACAATACCAAAATGTATGAGGGGAAGTAGAGAAAATAATTAGAACCTAGGTCATTTGACAAAAAACAGATTCAGCTCAATTCTGTATTCATAGAAATTTTAATATTGACTGGTGTTTTATTGCTGAATGAACATTGTATAGAAATATCAGCATTTGTTTATCCATTCATTTCTTTTTTAAAAAACAAATTAATTTTATTGATAAGTATTAATAAAGCATACAATTCATCCAAAGTGTATAATCAAAGATATTTGGTATAATCACATAGTTGTGTGTTTATCACTTCAATCATTATTAGAGCATTTTCATTATTTAAATAGTAATAAAACAGACAAACAAGAAAATTCCTTATGTCTCAATCCTTTAGCCTTAATATCATTACAACCCCAGATTTGTTTTGATTCATATTTTTCTTTTATCTTTTTTTATCACATTATTTTCGACTAATCTGTATTCATTTGTTTAAACTATTTTTCTACTACACAAAATGTTGTCATTTATTTGTTTAGTCAAGTCTGAGAGACACAGTCTTTTGAGCACCAAGTGTCCTAGACCATATTTCCCAGAAGCAGGACCTTATGTGGAATTATGGTACAATGATTTATTGAAGGAATGCTTTTAGGAGAAGCCTGTAAGGTAGTGAAAGAAACAGAACAGAACCAGGGAAAGAAGCTAATCAAAAATGTATTTCAGTTAATGATGAGTTTTAGAATGATCCCAGGAGAAGCTCTAAATCATGAAGGATGCCATAGAGTTGTCCAAACTGAGGTAAGACAGCAAGATATTTGTATTCCATATAATAAGTCTGCAGGCCACCTCTGTAAAGGTTGTAAGCTTTCCTGACTTTCTTGGCAAAGCAATTCCCCTTGGATGAGAGCAGTTTTCCAGAGAACATGAAGGTGTGGGCCATCAGACACATATATCCAAGCACCTGGGAATGGGTGCACTGGCCATAATGGGGATGAGGCCATAAAGGGCACCAACAACATCATTGTAGTCTAACACTTGCACTGCTCAAATCCCCTTACTTCTCAAATTAGTTCACTCCATCTGGGCATGGTTGCTCTAGGATTCTTTAGACACAATTTCTGAAGAAAGTTTCAAGAGAAGGGTTTTGGGAATATACAATAGCCCTGTAGCTAGTTGATTTGGAGGCTGTTACTAATACTCATCGTCTCCCTACTTTACCAACAATTCTAGATTCCTATTCCCTTGAGGGAACTTCTGTTGGTGGCTTGTCTGGTTGAGTGAACCACACCATCATACTTGAAGGGACTCAGTCCCCATTTGTCATTTCTGTATAAGGTCATGGTTGCTCTCTTTGCCCATTTAAAGGTAAAACTTGAAAGAGTGTGAAGAGATGGTCTAATTTATCACTTGAATACCAAACGTATTTCTTCTTGCCCCTATTACATAACAGTAGCCCTACCATCTTATAATAATGAGAGTCAATGAACCTTGCCAATATGTTAACCCTCTATTTTTGCCTGCTAGTTAAACGGAGCAAGGAGCCCAATGTGGCAGTAGAAGTGTTCCCCTTCTAGGAACCATATCTTCTAGAGGGACAGAGCCCAAAATTATAAGGAAAGGAAGCAAAAATTCCCAAAGTAGTTTACCAGGAGTTTTGGAGAGCAGAGCTACTATTTCCAACCCTTATCTCCTCAACATATATATTCTATGTATTGGAAAACCTAACTATATATTGGCCATTGGTTTGAGATGTATATGGCACACAGGATAGCATATCATCTTCACAGGGTGTCACGTTTAACTTGATGCTTAGATGCAAATTTGAGAGACTGTTCCATTGCCATCAGACCATAGTGATGTTCAAGATTTCTATTTCCTTGTTGAACTTTTGCCTAGTTATTTATATAATAGTGAAGGTAGATTATTGAAGTCTCCAGCTATAATTGCTGAGTTGTCTGTTTCTCCCTTAAGTTCTATATTTTTGCTTCATATATTTGGGGCTTTTTGCTAGGGTTATATATGTTAAAATTTGTTCATTCTTGATGGGTTGAACATTTTATTATTATGAAACATCCTTCTTCATATATATTAATATTTCTGCTGTAAAGTCCATTTTTCTGATGTTAGTATAGCCACTCCATCTCTTTAGGTTACCATGTGCATAATGTCTCTTTTCTACCCTTCAACTTTCGATCTATTTGTATCTTTACATCTAAAGTATGTTCCCTCTAGGTAGCATATGGTTGTATTTTGTTTTTTAATGCAACCTTATCATCTCTGCCTTTTAACTGAATTATTTAATCCATTCACATTCAATGTTATTATTGATATGATTGCATTTGTATCTGCCATATTGCTTTTTGTTTTTGTGTCTCATGCCACTTTTTTCCTCTGTTCCTCTTTCACCATTTTCTTTTCAATTTAGAAGGCATTTTCTGGTGTAACATTTTAGTTACTTTAATGATTTTTAATTATTCTTTAAATTGCTCTTACAGGTTGCTCTAGGGATGATAATATACATCTTAACGTATCCAAATTAACTTCAGAGTTATACTAAATTCTAGTGAAATATAGAAACTTTACCTCTATAAAGCTCCATTCCTTCCTTTTTGTGCAATTATTGTTGTACGTATTTGGTCTGTATATATTACAAACTCAGTAATTAACACATTGTTATAATTATTACCTTATATAATTTAAGTTTATATTTTATATTTTGCATATAAATATATATCATATTTTAGAGAAACTGAGAGAAGAAAGGAAACAGGAAGATATTTGCAGAATTTCTTATATTTACCTTATTTACCATTTCTCATTCTCTTCATTTCTTCCTTGGCTTAGAATTAGCATCTGGTGTCATTTCTTAATTCAATAAAACTCTGCTCCCAACCACCCTTTCTGTGCTGTTATTGTCAAATATATTATAAACCTGTTATAAACCCAGCAGTCCAATTATTACTACTAATTTAATTACTATATGTATTATGAAGCTATTTACATGTCCTCTTAATTGCTCTTTACCAAGCCCTCCATTGTTTGACAATGTCCTTAGGCATGGAATTCTCCACACTCAGTTCCAGATAAATTCATTCTCTCTCTCATTCAGAGCTGTGGAACTCTTCATCTATACTTAAGGCATAAAATCATAGAGTATAAAATACAGAAGGTAGACTTGGAAGAGAAAGGAAACATGTCAATTTGGTATCTAAATTTCATCATAAATCAGAAAAAAAGTGTTTAATGAGTTTAAGCTATTAAAATAGAAGTAAACAATATATAACATTTTCATGTTTTATATAATTTACAATATTTAAAATTGTTTCTTAAAGAAATTAAATTGTCACTGCTCTTCCAGGTTTTTTAAGGGCATTCTGTCAAGCTGATTTAGGAAACTCATTTATTTTACATTTGATTCATATTGAATTTTATTTTAGTTCTTTGCCCTTATTTTTTAAGTGATTGTCCCTGAGAGAGATATTTTTTTCCTCATGAAACATTTTCCTTTGTGTTGTGCTATTCTACTAATTTCTTGGAAGTTCAAACTAGTAAATAGAATTAAATATCTTTTTCTAGAACAATGTTATGGCATATCCTCACTTACATACACTTGATGGTAACTGATATTTATTGAAAATGAAACTTCAAAGACAATTACCATAATTGTTACAACAGAAAATTTCAAAAATCAGGTAATATTTTAAACATATTTTCCCCCCTTACTATCACATTTATGAAGCTATACTCATTGAATTTCACAAATATGAAAAACAAAGAAAAAATTTAAAAATAACATTTTCAGATACAGAAGATAGAAGTATAGCTGTTTTATCAAACTTATAATAATTAACTAACTTTAGAAGACTGTCCTTATTGTTTTAGCTGAAAATGTTCTACCACTTAATATAACTTCATTCATTCATAATATGAAAGGATGAAATTAAACGAACCTGTGTTTTAGAATCTCTAGACATAAACCCTGGGTTCAAGTACTAGTTGTGTGACATGGAGTAATCATTTAGCCTGCTTAAGCTGGCTTAAGGTTAGTGTTATCTGCTTTCCAGGGTTATGGTAATAAAATTGTGTGAAGTGTGCTATATGTATTTGCTCATACATTTAGGTTGTTATTAATGAGTACCCAATATTATACTGAAAGATATTTCCTTATACAGGTCTTTGTTTTTATTCCAATATTCACTTACATAACAAAATTTTACCTGTAATAATAAAAAGGTAGTTCTCCATCTTGTTCTAACTCTTACTTTCAAACATTTTGAAGTAACACTGGCTTAAAGTAAAATTCATGCTATTGAAGAAGTGAAAAATTACATTAAAAAATGCATTACCTAACCTGCATTTTTAAAGCTCAGCATTTTCAATTACATTCTACTTTGTATCTTGGTAAGGTACTCTGGGTTATATGTACTTTCTAAAACAGTGCTCAAATAGCTGCCAGAACTAAACTATGCAAAGGAAAGGTCAGACTTCAACAGATAATTCCTGTCTCCATGGAAACTGACTCAGTTTAGAAAGAGCTTTGAGTGCTTATAAATAATCACAGATTGAAAAACTTCATTGCCTGCTTTTGACAGGTGTAGTGATATGTCTTACCTGAGAAAGAGCCAATTCATAGATTAGTCCTGACTCAGAAGTTCACGAACTGCTGCTAATTTGTCTTTAAAAGCCATCTGTTCATCTTAATCAGTGTCACAATCTTTCAAGTGAAAAAAAAAAAAGCCATCAAAACAAATCAGACATTTTCATCAAGGCAAAGTATGTGCCTATTACATGTGCTTCTCCACCAGTGCTTACAAGCTTCCATTCCTTCTGCTACATAGAAGAATGAGCAAGATACCAAATGGTTTAACTGTACAGACTTGGGTATTTGCTTTGTTGAAGGAAACTATGTTAGGTATATTAGTCCTCTTTATAGTCTTCTCTAACATAGGAAAATATCATTCATACTGATGCCATGTACAGTCAAGGGAGAGCCACCTGAATGGGATCAATCATGAATAGAAATTATTTGGGGATGCATTATTTTAGAGATCTATGAATTTGATAAAAAGGCACTAGTAGCAGCCTAGGAGGAGTTGGATTGGGGCCACTTTTCCAAATGATGTTTAATATCTGGAGTAAATTAAGGCTGACTTTATCTATTTCCACATTTACTATTTTGGTTATTTTTAGATCCATGTTGATAAGAAACCACTTAGAAAAATTGTAGGTGGAAATGCTACTCTATTACCATTTTTCCCCTCTCACTTTCTTTTCAAATCATCTTCTTTATCCTATTTTCTTTCCTTCTTTCTTAAATTCGTCAAATTATCTTAAGCATTTTATACTAATAAAAACTATTAATGGTAGAAGTTTATGAAAACACCATATAAATTATTTAGAAATTTCCAAGTACATAGAATTTAGCTTTAAGATGGCCTCATTGTTAACTTTCCTTGGTAATCTTTTTTTTCCCCCAAATACCTATTGAAGTATCTTTCAACCAAGAACTTATCCTGCTTACCTCCCAGAGACATGTGGTGAAGAAGGAGGAAAATATCTTGAATGAATATTAGCACACTTAAAGTGGAAATAGCTCTGAAAATATAAAATTTGTGTCAATCATTTTTAAGAGTCTAGGAAGAATTTCTACTAAAAATTGTTTTACTTAAATGAGAATCCTAATTAGTTGCTGTGTAACTGGAAATAGTTAAAAAACAAACCCAGGCAAGAAAAGATACAAATTCTCCCCAATGTTTATCCCTTGTTTCAGAGATTCCAGTTTTGGACAAAGCAGAAAAATAAAAAAAAAAGTAATTTCCTATCCTGTTTCTTCTTTCCACCCTGTTTTAGTTTCCTAGTCTGCTCAAAGCAAATACCATGAAATGGGTTGGCTTAAACAAGGAGAATTTATTAGCTTATAATTTTAAGGTCAGAAAAATGTCCAAATCAAGGAATCATCAAAGCAATACTTTATCCCCAAGCTTGTGGTGTTCTGGGCTGGCTGCTGGTGACACTTGGTCCTTAGCATGTCACATGCCGAGGCACATGGCAGTGGCTGCTGGTTTCTCTTTTTCTCTTCCTGGTTTGTCAATTTCAGCTTCTTCCTGTAGCTTTCTCTCTGTGTGTCTGAATTTCATTCTCTTATAAAGAACTCCAGTAAAAGGATTATGACCCATTCCTACTTATGTTGGACACACCTTAAGTGAAGTAACCTCACCAAAATGTTCTCCTTAGAGTGGGTTTACACCCACCGGAACAGATTAGATTTAAGAACATGTTTTTCTGGGGTATATACAGCTTCAAACCACCACACACCCTTATCAGAATACATATATCTTTGCTGTAGTGGTGATGGTTGTGGTGGTTTTGATTGATAGCCTTATCAAAGGTGTGGCCTTTTATACCAAGTTACCTCTCTCTGGTGACTGCATATTAGATAAACCCTGGGAACAGGACTACACTAAATTGTAGATGCATAAGCCCAGAGGCATGGTTGATACTTATAATAGTATAGCAGTGTTCCAGATGATAAATTACAAGCACCTGGACTAATAGAGTAGAGAGGGATTAAAAAATAAGAAAGATTTTAAGGTAGAATTCTATAACTCAATTATCTTCTTTGTTTGGCCATATACTAGTCATCCTATAAGAAGACCCAACTCAAAATAAAAATTCCTCATGAATTTGAAAGAATGCATTACTCTCTTTTCTGTGCTTTCAAATTGCCAATATATCACTTTTCAGAAGGTAGATTTAGGTCCTACCACATTCAACTCTGTAGCCGTAGTGTTTGCTATTGGATCTGTCAAAGTCAACACTCAGTACAAGTTTGCCAAATTGAATTGCCTTTCAATTCTCTTTTCCCTTTAAATTCGGCATTTGAGGATTGAAAATGAAATATATAAGGATTAAAGGAATTGAGGTTAATTACAGTCTGAGAAAGGGCCTATTATCAGACACATGCGTGACTTGATATTCTTTATGCCTACCAAGGTCATAGCAAAATAGGTTTAAGCTATAAATAATAGCTTCAGATACTTATGATGTGACTTTGAGAAAGAATGTTCAACCACTTTTTGAGAAATTTTTTTTTTTAATATGGCTAATTTCCATCTACAGGAACTATAGATGATCTTTTCTCAGTCCTGTGGACTATATTAAAAGGAGGAAACAACAATGTGATGCCTTCTCACACAAACTATTAATCTTAAAAATATTCTTTTGGAAGGTTTCATGTTTGTTGGCTTAACATTCTCTTAACATATAGCTACTAAAATTGTGACCAAATTTTATCATTCATATTGTTTTAACAGTGTAAGCATTACAGAGATGTTATGAATTTGTGTCAACTTGGTGTGGGGTATATTATTAAATGTAATTAATGGCATTATTAAAATGTCAAATATACCTGCAACTTTCATTTTAGGTTAAAGGCAGCTTTAACTGAGCAGGTAATATAGGAAGAAACACACATAAACTAAAACTTTCATGCTTAAAATGATTTGTACTTGAAATTTCATTCTCAACTATAATTGATACTTTAAAAAAGCATAATTTTTTAATGATTTTTGTGTAGATAAAACAACAAATAAGAGTTAGTACTAAAGTTACAACAACACATACTCAATCACTCTTGGTGTCTATAATAGGTGTTAGAGTCATATTCAGCCTTAGTGGAAAAAAGAAAAAGTTACAAGTCAATTTTATAATCCATATAAATAACTTTTTCTATATTAAAAGTGAAAAATCCATTTTTCCTTTGTTAGTTTAAAAAGAAATTTTAAAAATTTGGTCCTTAAGAAATAAGAATGATCTACTCAATATTCCCTCTTGTTCTGGGAACTTCTAAAAATCGTTCCAAGTTTAGAAAGATATATGGATACATTTCATCATACTTATGTACATGCAAGTCAACCAATCTCACTACATTTGTAGAAAGAGCACATAATCCATTTAGGACTATCTATCAAACTTTTATCATTGAGCTATAGTTCAAGGTGGTGATATATATGTGCAACAATTTCTGTGATTCTGTTCCTGCTGCCAGGATATCATGTGCAGGACACAGAAGAAAAGTCCCACACCAGGGAGATCTTTAGTAACTTTAACAATTGGTATGGAGGATATCACACCAATATTCCAAAGTGAGATTAATTACCAAGGAAAATGACTTCAGTAAGAAAAGAGAAAAGAAAATGTAAAAACTAATCACACAGAAAGAAAATAGAGAGTAAGTACTGGAAAATGAAACTTTTTAAACCAATTCTCTATTATTAATTTTTTTCATGAAGGAATATTAGTATTCAAAATATCAAAATTTTAAGTATATATATAAAGCAAAAATGTCATCGATACCTGTCCATGATGCATGCAGAACCTGCTGCTCCCTCCTCTTCAACATTTAATCTGATTGTTTTTTAATCATTCTTTATGATGAAACATACATATATTTTTTCCTCCCCCTTTATATACATGGTTCCACATTTTGCTTTAAAAAAAAAAATATATATATATATATGGCATATTTCATATCTGTAAAGAACTTGGAATCCATTATTCCAATCCTTAAAACAAGAAAAAGCTTTGAAAAAACTGAAAATCATGGCTCTACTTGGACCACTCAGAAAATTGAGATTGCAGGGCAAACTTCCACACCAAACACTAAAGAGACAGGGATATAGAAAGTCATAGTCAAATATTTGTTTAGTTGGAGTGGAAGCCTGAACCATTGTAAATTGATAGTAACACTGAAAGGATCATTTTGATGAATTTTTGGAGGCTGAGTGTGATTAGTGTGAGAGTGAGAAACTCCTGGGGCCACAGGAGAACCCAAGACATTTTTAGCTTTTATTTCTAGAAAAGCCACCAGGTTCTCACAGTGAGGGTCCAAGAAGGATCTTCCTTTGCTCTGGCAGAGAGGGGAAGAGTGACCATTGGGAAATATACACAGAACATTCTCCACAATGAAGTTCTACTTTCCAGGGCAAAGGACTTTCACAGTCTGATTTCAGCTGGAATCAAGGCAAGGAAGTGGTGACAGTAATTTTTTGCATGGTATTAGCAAAAAAATAGACACATAGGTCAATGAAACAGAGCAGCCAGCATAGAAGTAGACCTGCACAAATACAGTCAACTGTTCTTTAACAAAGGAACAAAGATAGTTCTATGGAGTGAGGTTAATCTTTTCAAGAAATGATATTGGAAAATTTAATGCCTATATGAAAATAATTGACACAGGCCTTAATAACTTTCATGAAAAATTACTCAAAAGAGATTATAGACATAAATATAAAATGTAATAGTATAATACTTCTAGCAGAATACATTGGAGAAAATCTACGTGACCTTGAGTATAGTGATGAATTTTTAGATACAATTCAGATACCAGGGCACCATCCATGACAGAAAAATACTGGTAACTGGGACTTCATTAAAATTAAAAACTCTGTAAAAGACACTATTGAGAGAATGAAAAGAAAAGCCACAGACTTAGATACACTTGCACAACATATATCTGATTTAGATTTGCATCCAAAATATACCAAAAATAAAGCCCAATTGAAAAATGGGTAAAAGATCTGAACAGTGCCTCAGAAAAGAAGACATACATATGGTAAATAAGGATATGAAAAGATGCTTGATATCACTTGTCATTAGGAAATTGCAAATTAAAACAAGATACCATTGCACACCTACTAGAATGGCTAAACTAAAAAAAAAAAATACAATCCTAATTTTTGGGGAGGATACACAGCAACAGGAACTCTCATTCATTGCTAGTGCAAATGTAAAATTGTACAGCCACTTTGGAAGACAGCTTGGCAATTTCTTACAAAGCTGAACCGTCTTACCATATGATGTAGTAATCACTCTCCTAGGTATTTACCTAACAAATGAAAAACTGTGTCCACACAACACTTACATGGAGAACTTTATATCAGTTTTACTCATAATAATCAAAACTGGAAGCAACCAAGACGGTCTTCAATGGATGAATGCATAAACAAACTGAGGCACATCCATACAATGGTATGTTATTCAGCAATAAACAGAAATGAGGTATTAAACCTCAAAGACATAGAGGAGCCTTAAATATATATTGCTGTGTGAAAGAAGCCAGTCTGAAAAGGCTGCATACTGCATGATTCCAGTTATATAACATTCTCGGATTGGCAAAAGTATAGAGATGATAAAAATACCAATGGTTGCCTGAGGTTCAGGAGACCCAGAAGAAGGTTGAATAGATGAAGTACGGGATATTTTTGGGTGATAAAACTATTCCATATGATATTGTATGGTGGATACATGACTATACATTTGTCAAAATCCATAGAAATTTGCAACACAAAAAGTGAATCTTAATGTATGCAAATTTAAAAAATAATACATGTCAGGGGATCCCAGGATATAATGCAAAATGTGACAAAACAATCTAACTGTATTGTGAATTTATGAAACCACCTCAGTAAAAAAGGAAGTGGGGAAAGGTGTTGACCTGAGTAACTGAAAATGAAAGGAGTATATACAACTAAAGGCAAAAAAAACTGTATAAGTACTCTGTGGGGAAAGAATTATGATACTGATCTTCATGTATATTTGAATCGAAAGGTTAACTAAATGGATGGCAGTGCTAGGAGCCAGGTATCTCATTTTTTCAGTGGGAGGTTACAGATAAGGGAGGAGGCCAGAATGATCAATATGGCAATGGATTAGAGTTGGAGGCATCATATGCCCTCACATTTAGGTTAAACAGACACAAATAGTTACAAATATTTAGATCTCTGTATGTACACAGGTTAGTATATAAGTGTGTATTTACCTGCTTTGTCAACTTAGAGGGCCTAGAAGTAATGGCACACCAGCAGCAATGAGCACACCTGGCATCCTGAACTTGGTTTTTAACACTATTGTCCAATAAAAGAAACCAGGGCTCTTTGAGAAATGACTGATTGTAGGACTAAGGCAGGAAATGTAGAAGGTGAGCCTGGAGGATCATTGGACCCAGTCGTTCTAGAAAGTAATGGAGTGTTTTAAAAAAAATCATAATGATGGGGGTCTGGCAAAGGAGCCAAGTGAAAGAAAAATCCATGAGGCCTTACTGATATAAATAAGTGATTTAATAAACTGGAAGAATAGACAAGTCTGTGCAGAAGAATTTCAAATAATTTGTACATTCTCTGCCCTCAAAGAGGTGGAGCTTAACTCTCCACTCCTTAATTTGGGTTGTACAAAGTGAATTCCTTCCAAAAATGCAGTATGGAAATATGGAAAACAATACCTTTATAGGTGAGAAATATGACAATAACTGCCTTAGCCAAGTGATCAAGGTTAACATCAATAATAGTCATATTTGTAGTATGTGCCCTTGATATGATGAAAATGGCACTTTACCTGTGTTATCTCCCTTCTAAAACATAACTCCAGTCTATTCATGAGAAAAATATCAGAAAAATCACAATTGATGGATTGTCATACATTATAGTTAATAATGTATCAATATTTGTTCATAGCATACTAATGTGAATATTAATATTGGAAACTGACAGGTATATGTGAAATATGTATACTTTCTTTTCAATTATTTCTGTAAATCTAAAATTGCTAAAATAAAAAGTGTATTAAAAATATATATCTTGTATATAATTCTATATCAGTGAATGGTAAGATTTCTTCCCCTCCCCCCCAACTCCATATTTTTCCATTGTAGAGATATTCTATTACAAATACAAATAGTTTCCTATTAATGGACATTTAAGTGGTATCAACTTTGGCTATTACATGAAATGACATGGGGACATCATACATATCTATAGATATCTATATGTATTCCATGTACGCAACTGTATCCAAATGATAAATCCCCAAAATAAAATGGATCAGAAAACCTGTATGTATGTGTGTGCATATATATATATATATTTTTTTTTAATTGCCAAAAATACCTCTGATTTTGGCTGTAACAATTCATACATCATCAGTAATGTATTCCTCACCAATAAATAGTGTTAGTGAACTTTGGAATTTTTATCAAAATGGCAGGTAAAATTTCCCCTCAATATATTTTTGTCTGTGTACATAATTCTATTTCACTCTTCAAAACCATTGTCTCTTTAAAACCATTGCCCAGTTTCTATTTTTTTCTCCATTTCTAGGAAGGTATATATATATGTGTGCGTATATATATATAATATATACATATATATATATATAGTTGGGAAAATTTTTCACGGGACATAAATTCCAAATTTTTTTCCAAGATTGCTATTTGCCTTTTGACTTTGTTTATGGCATTTGTTTGCCATTCAGTTATTTTAATAGTAGAATTTACCCATTTTTTCATTGCCTTGTAGAAATGGAAAACAATTGGTAAGACATTTAAAATTCTTAGATAGGGATACTCAACCTCATAAAGATGGCATGTCTCCTGAAATCAAATATAAATTTAATATAATCCAAACAAAAATATCATTGATAAGCATTTGTAAAATAGAAAAAAAAAACTTTCTAAACAATTACCATTAAATAAACAAGCAAGGCTTTCCAGATTTTAAAAAGGAGCCCAAAATATATTAAAATATGTTATGAATCTTCATGAATCTTCAAAATTAAACCAATGTACTGATGCATGACTGGAACAGAATAATAATTCCAGAAAGAGATGATATGGAAATTTATAATATATGATACAAGGTATGCATCTTACTAGGTGGGGAAATACTATAATAATAAAAATATGTTAAAAATGAGACAATATGAAAACATAAAATTCAATTAACTTCATACCATCTACACATGAAATTAAGCAGAGATTAAGTATAAAACAAGTAAGGGTAAGGAGAATTAGGGATATGGTTCACCTTCGCTAATAAAAAGGACCAAGAAAAAACTAAAATTGCTCAATAAGATATTTTGCTAACCTCCCAGATTCAACAAAATGCTAATTCCCAGACCAAACCAAAGAGAAAGAATGAAGTTTAACAACAAAGCCAATTTTATTCCAGAAAAACTCACCAGTTTGGACAAAATTCAGGGTCTACTAATTTGGGGATGCAATTATAAGGCCCATTAATGTGGGAAAGGAAAAAATAGGGTATTCTCTTACATTAAACTGAGAACCAAAAGAACTTGCACTGAAGGTAAACCAGAAGTGGACCCATTATAAAGCCCCTTGAGAGACTGGAGAGAATTGCTTTAGTAGTGAGCAAAATTAAGGGATTTAAATAAACAACAAAAAACAAGGCACTGAGAAATGTCTATAAGTTATTTCTCAAGGGAATTTGCAACATAGATTCAAAATACCTATAAGGTGCAAATCTGAGCATCAAAATAAATAACAGTAATGGATTATAACTCATTGAATAAAAAAAGAATCCATGAGTCCAAACTGATATAAATATACTCATGAATGCACTGAAATTTTCATAAAGAGAAATGTCAGTACATAGTTTAAATGCACCTCCCCACAAAAAAATTAATTAAAAAGATTGAAAAAATGGGTAATTTTACAATAGAAAAACCTGTCCGATATCAACTTATTCAAGTGACCAAAGTAAACATCGGAAATGTGACAAATCAAAATTGTGCTCAACCTGATGAATACAATGAAAAGAACATGGCATCACTTCTATGCTATTGATGCCAAAGATGTATAGCCTAAATCTAAGCGTAAGGAAACATCAGACAAACCCTCCAGACTAAAGACCAAAGACCTGACAACTAAATGTAACGTGGGATGCTAAAATGGATCTTTTGGATATAAAAAAACATTTTTGGACAACTGACCAAACTTTAATGGCCTCTGGGTTTAACTGTTACTAATGCATGAATGTTAAATTTCTGATTTGATAGCTATGGTGGTGTTATATAGGAGGATGCCCTTATTTGTGGAAATAAACACTAGGGAGGATGAGGGTGATGGGACATCAGCCTGACAACTTATTCTCAAAAAATTGTTAGTATTGTACAATTAAAACATAGTTTAATCTCACAAATACAACCTTGAGCAAAAGAAGCAAATCAAAACAATCCATTCTGTATAATTTCATTTTGTAGAGTTTATTTACAAGCAAAACTAAGCTATGTTTTCTAGAAAACATAAGTGGTAATGAAAGTAAAGAGAAAACATGGAAAAGAGTACCATAAAAGTCAAGGGAAGGGGCTCACAAAAAGGTTTTAGGTAAGCACCTACCCATATTTTCTTGGCTAGGATCATCAATACATGGTTTTATAGTTTAGGTTATTTAACTGTACAGATGGGTTTTATTACCTTTTATGTTGATTTAAAAAAAAATTAAAAACGTATCATAAGAAAAAATAGTGCAGTTAGTTTATATGCTTGGGAATTGAAAAGTTTACTAACTACTGTATTTTCTAATTTATGATACTATCAATTTTATGAACTACCAGTGTTTTTTTTATACCCGGAAAAAAATCTGCCAATTATAATTATAAAATGCATCCTAATGTCAGACTTAATAAGTGAAAAATTACCTTTCTTTTCATGATAGCTATATAATACTATATATTCACCTTCTGAGTCCAAAATGAGCTGAATTCTTTTGCAAAATTAACTCAAATACTATGAACTGAAGACCCTTCCTCCAACAGGTATATTGTGAGTTACATGTTTATTTGCTATCCCAGTACATCTAACAAAGTAAAATTGTCAGATAATTCCTAAATATGAAAGAAATGCCAGTGATCATTATAAGACAGTAGAATGTGGGGAGAGAATTTCTGAGTAATTTTCAAGAGGCATGCATAAATTTTAACTAAACAAGTCCTTACATACAAAATGTCATGACAAATTACTGTGTCAGTTTTCTAAATTTCAAACTCGTCTCCTTTCCTTTCTTTCCTCACTGAAGTTCTCTTAGCAAATACAGATACTACCTCCCATACGGGGTGGGGCTTTAAAATCAAAATTAATTATGTTAATTGTCTCATGCAGGTTGACCTAATTAAATTTAATTAGTTGGCATTGTTAATTCTAAATATCAGCCTCTGGAGATTTTACCTTTTGGGTAAACTAGTAAAGAAGTCAAGTGCCCATTTATCCTAACGTTTAGGCAGCAATAATGTAACATGTAGCTGTTCAAATGGAGTACGTGTGGATAGTCATCCAGCAATTGGTATTCCTTCTAGCCAATGATTTTGATAAAATGAAGGTTTCTGGTGGAAATCTGCTAAGATAAATGCCAAGGCTTTTAACTAGTAATTGAATTCATCTATTTAGATCAATCACAAAAAATCTAAAATCATGATATATAATGTGATTAATACTCTGACTAAATAGAATTTTTTACATCCTAATTAATTTTCTACATCCTTATTAATTTTCTAATTATCCATGGAATGTTACTATTTTATACTATTGATTCATTCTTAGCTTTTGTGATACTTCAGTCCCCTGGTTCCTTTCCTCACTGTTCCATTTCATGAGGTTTCATCTCCTCAGCCGACTACAATTAATTGGTACCTACAAGGACTCTACCCATGTTTTACTTTCCTTTTTCTCTTTAATGTTCTCCTAGGGTGATTTCATTTACTGTAAAGGTGACTTTAATTACTATGTATGTACTGGAAAATGCTTAAATCATTAGCTTGCCTTGAATTTTACTTTGCTCTTCAGAAATACATCCAACAACCTGCTCAACATATCAACATCTGTTACCAGTAGTCATCCAAAACTCTACATATCCAACACTGTACTTACTGTACTTACCACTTTTATTATTCTCATTGCCTTATTGCAGGCCCAATCATTTCTCACTTGGACTATTTCAGTAATCTTCTTGTCTCTGGTCTTAATGCCCTCCCCTCCCCCTTTATTATCTCCTCTAACAGCTTCCATTAATTACCTGGCTTACTTAATTTGAAAGTGTAAACTTGTTTGTGACACTTTCCTCTCCTAATTTAGAATCCCCAAATCACCCTTCATCATCTACAGAATAAAGCCCAAACTCCTCAGCAAGAGTCTCTGAACTTGGTTCCTGTCTAGCCCTCATCATCTAGCGGAGCTCCATTTTAAAGACATCCTAAACAGGATGTAGAAGGACAGAAGTAACAATCAAATATGAGTTAATCCAGAAATGCATGGGGAGAGTTCAAAAATCAAACAACATAATTCATAACATAAACAGAAAAAAGAGAGAAATCATTTGAATATCCCAATTCATGTAGAAAAAGGCATTTGGCAAAATTCAACAACTATCCATTTAAAGGAGGAGGAAAAAACCTCTCAGCAAGTGGGAATAAAGGTAACTTTAATCTGATAGGATACCTCCAAATTACTTCCATCAATATCATGCTTAAGAGCAAGTAGATATATAACCAGCTATCATGGTTTATTGGAATTCTATAGTAATTAAAACAGTGAGCTCTTGAAGCAATGATAGAAAATAAACTTGGAGAAGAGAATTCAGAGTCTAGAAGCTGACTCCCACAAATATAGTCACCTGATGCATAATAAAGGCGCTACTACTCTTCAGTAGGAAAGAATGGTCTTTTAATCAAATAGTGTTGAGTGGGCAAAGGGTTCTTAAACAGGACAAAAAAGTGTTAAACATAAAGTCAGAAACTGATAAATTGGACTTCATTAAAATCGAAAACTTATGTTAATTAAGACATCATTGAAAGTGTGCAAACTTAATACACAGAATGGAAGAGAAGTTGCCTTACAAATATATATCTTCTAAAAAAGACCGTATCCAAACATGTAAACAAGTTCGAATATATAAAAAAGTAAAAATGAAGAAGACAAAAATATTTAGAAAATGGGCAGAGCATAATTTGATACAACCAAATACCCATCAGAATGACTAATATGAAAAAGAGTGACAATATTGAGCCGATTGACTCTCTAATATGGCAACTTGGCTAGGCTAATCCCCACTTCCCAGAATTCACTTTTCTGCTTGTTTCTGAATAGTCTGGGCTACAGCAAGATTCTTGTGTGAGATTTGGGGGTAGAAATGAGGCAACAACCATTTTGTAGCTTATATACATTGTCACTGATTGTTAATTCACCTCGACTTCATAAACCAGTAAATCAGCCTGCAACTGCTTCACCTTCCACTGAATCCACTCCTTGGTATAACCCATCAGAAATACATTTACATGTTCCTTAATAGACATGTATAGAGTGTTCATAATAGACAAAACTGGGGTCTACCCAAATATCCAAAAGTAGAATGGATAAAATAATTTGAGGTGTTGTATCTGTGGAGATAGAAATTACAAGAGTGGCTACTTTCAGAAAATTACAGTGATTAGAGCACAGCCCAAGGGGGCTTTCTGAAGCTCATAGTATTCTTAAATTTTGTGCTGGTTGCCTCATTATACTTAGTTTGTGAATACTTATGTGCCTGCACACTATAATTTGTGTTTGCTTAAACACAAAGTTATATACTAATATAGGGGGAAAATATGTAAATGTATAGGTGTGTGGATGAAGGAACTAATGGAGCCCAGATGCACAGTCTTGAAGTGATCAGTGCAGCTTTCAAAGTAAGAAACCTACCTGTTCTTTTAGTCTGAGGCAAAAGAATAAATTCTAGCTGACTTTTATAGGTGGAAGCTGGGAGAGGAGCCATATAAGCCCTCAAGTGTCTTCTAATAAATACCAAGGAAGAAAATTCTTTGCTGTGTTGTAAATAAATAAAAAATAAAAGTAAAGGCAAAATGAACTGGAGGATGGCTGGAAAAGCTCTAATTTCCTCAATACTGGGTGAGCGGCTTTGGCAACTGGAAAAAATGGTGTCATGCTATTGTTTTACATTCTTCCTAGATTTGGGGAGACAGGTATAATCTCAAACGTTCTGTTCCACTGTAAGACAGTCTCTTTAGAGAGCTTTGGAGTCTATATGAAACAGCTGTGTGATCTTGGGCAATTTGCATAATCTCCCTCTGTGAGAAGGTGGAAAATGGAGTGGAGAGACACAGTCACTTTTTATTTTCCCCTTCTCTGTACTATTTGGATTTTTTACATAAGTTTGAGTATGTTTGAAAAGTACAGGTCAATTTTCATTTTGTTATCTGTTTACAATTCCTTTCCCTCAAAAATGTCAATTTTATGGAAATTCCATCTTTAGTACTCATATGAAAATTATGATGAAATAGGGGAATAGGTGAATAGTATAAATTTGCATGCTTCTGATAAATGAATAATATAACTTGCTTTAATAGTCATCAAGACTGAGGGGAAAAATCCACTTAATTTGCCCTAAAATATATACTTGTCAAAATAGTCTAATGACCAGAAACATTGTAGGAACAGATATATATATACATATATATATCTATATATATATCTATATATTTTTTTCTTTTTCTTTTTCTATCTGGTTGCGTCATCATCTTTTTGGTGCCTTGCTTTGGCGTGCCCCATGGGGGCGCAGGTCTGGGATGCCTTTTTTTTTCTTTTTTTACCAGGAGGTCCCTGGGAATGAACCCACGGCCTTCATATGGTAAACGGGAGCTCAATTGCTTGAGCCACAGCTGCTTCCCCAGGAACAGGTATTTTTGAATCTGATATCAGTTAGTTATATATGTAGGAAAAGGTATATTTGAATCTGACATCAATCAATTGTGTGGTTTTGGGCAATTTATTGGTTGCTTTTCTGGGCCAGCGTTCTCCAAATGGTGTTTCTCAAAATCATGCGGGAAAGTGCCTCCCTAGTCAAGTCAACTCGAGAAATATTTTGTTAATTACAGTACTAAAATGCAGACTCTTTAAGCATGCCAATTTGCAAAATGAACTTCTGCAAGAGGAATTTAGGATGCATCATCTCCCAAACTTAAATGAACTCAAATTCCATTTTTCATGGAATGCATATTACCATTTGAAGGGGTTTGGTGGGGGGGTGGAAATTTGAAAAAATTGTTTTAGGACAAATTGTTGATCTCAAAAAAAAAAAAAATCATTCTAAAAATATTTCCCGCATATGATTAAAAACCCAAAGAAACTAGGTCTCATTAGCTAATTAGTCAACTAGATAAGGAATAAACTGTGATGTTATGTTTGTTTTGCCATTTAAAGTGAATGTTAAATTTTATACAAAGACAGCCACGGCAAGTAGTTGTCAGTGGCATCATTGCATCACCATAATCAATGACTAATTCTGAGAGAAAATACCAGTCAATCAACATCAAATTTATTAATGAAAAAATTGACAAGGCCCTCAATTATTTTAAGAGCTACAGAGATTTGTCTACATTTTATGTACTAAGTTTAAGTCATTGATCATCAAAGTTCATGTGGTCATATTGATTACCTGTTCAAAGTTACTTTCTCATATTATTTATGATGAGATTAATTAGCTTTATCATTGTTCACATTAAAGTGAGAATTTTATATATATATATATATATATTAGTGTGCTTGGAGACCTTAAAAGCATATTCTTTGATTTAATAGTGAAAAATCAATTTTTATACTAATTCTAGATTAAGAAACTTTATAAAATGTATTTCATTTAATTTTCTTTTAATAGGTTCTTGCATCAAGACAATAATGCTGGATATTTGTGATTTTTTTTTTTAATTTAAAGGATAATGCCAATATTATTCTTGTGCTTGCATGGGAAATGGCATAGTTTAAAATTTATGAACTGGCAGCCT